>JAHPZR010001951.1:2500-5000 GCA_019787425.1 Platygyra sinensis
GAGCTCACAAAAGATTTTCCAATATCCTCGGCAAACAATTATTGAACATAGCTTGTAAATTACTATTTTCGTCAGTTAGTTTGGCCAGTGTAAACAATCCTAGTTCAGCACAGTTTGATTTGCTATTTGCTTACTAGTCAATTGTTTCATTCAAGTGAAGAATAAATTAACACCAGATTATGAAATGTTTGGGTTCGAACTCCAAGGTTTTGAAAAGTTAATGTCAGTTTTTAAATGTATTAGGTAAAAATCTTGTGTTACTTGAACTATCTTAAATGTCGAGAGTGTTAATATCCAGGGAATTATTCCTGAAAGAAACTATTCTACTTGGATTCTGACGCTAAAACCGCGTATTTTATTTTGCGTTTTTCAAAGGAATTATGATGGCGCCGTAATCAATAGAGATGCTGTTCGGTTAGGGGAAATCTCCTTGTAATAAGGTAGGCTTGCGTTTTTCGACTACATGATTCAAATCTCTCTGATGATAGTTTCGTTACCAAAGGCATTAGCGCATTTTTTCTGTTTCATGTTTTTGGAAAGCCAGTGTTAATGAATTGTTTTCTTTCTCTTCGTTTCTACAGTGACAGGTGCTTCTGGCCGGGTATGGAAACTAGGACTTGAGGTCTGAAGAGACTGAAGCGAACAATTTCTTTTACCAAGGAGACAAGGCTTCACCATGAAAACTGTGAAAACATTCTCGCTAACAAGTGAAAACTTGAAGAAATTTGAAAAAGAACTTCAAGAAAAAGACAGGAAAAGGCATTCCTTGCAAAGAAACATAATTCCAGAGAGAACAGAAGCCGATGGCAGAAGCTCCGGAATTCATTCTTACGGCTTCGCAATTGAGTGCTTTCAAAGAAACCCTCCATGAAAACTCTAAACATGTGGATACCAAAAGGATGCTCAATTCCAACAATAATTCACAAGGTCCGAGGAAAACACTCTTACTCACTTGATCGACCGGAACGTGAAGCTTTCCGAAGAAATCCGGAGGGGCAAAGTTCGACGAAACGAAAGCTCACATGCTACACCACACATTGTGAAAATAGATTATGAGGAGAGAAGTGATCGTATTAACTACAGTGACAGTGAAAAGGGGAAAATGGGCTTGTCTCCGATGAGGACGAGGAAGAGAAAAGTGATGATGATGATGACGAGGATGAAGATGACGAAAGTGACGAGGATAGTGACGAAAGTGACGAGGATAGTGATGAAAGTGATGAAGAGAGTGACGGATGACGATGATGAAACAGAAAACAACCCCAAAAAGACCATTTGAAACTCCTACTACAGTTCGAACACACTACACTAGCAGTATAAAATGCCAGTGTAAGCAGCATTCCCAACAGTTGCTTCAGTGAAGAGCAGACCAGAGTCCACAAACACTATTAAAACGACCAAGACAGCGAGAAAAGGAAGTGCATTCTCCAATGCAAGCTCAGCGCCGTCTTATATTTTGAACAGTAATTCAGTACCGCATGAAAAAAAATGGCAACAAAGAAAGAAAAAGAGCGCGAGAAAGCGTGGAGCTGAATTGACTGAATCAGAGTTGTCTATTGCGCAGAGTCGCCAGTCAAATGCGAGTGAAATGAGCATGCGCGAGAAAGCTACTACAAGTGTGCAAAGCAACGGATCTTATGTGGCTACGAGAAATTGGTCACGATGGAGTAATTACAGTGCGGCAGGATACAGTATTAGCGAAGGGCCCGAGACGTGTCCACAAGTTTAGGAAACAAGCCAAAAAGGAGTCAACTCCCCAGAAAACGCATGCAAAGACCTCCAGGCACCGGCCACAATCTCGTTCTCGAGTGCCACATTTGCCGGTGATCGGTAAAAATATTTCAAGCAAATCTGTTCCCGATATGCGAAAAAACTGGTAAACGTCACGTGACCCTTACGCTTGATCCAGGTCTGTCACGAGCACGACCTACGAGTCGTAGCCAAATAGCTTCTCGATTGAGTACTCGTTCAATAATAAAACGCCCAACCACAACACGTGTCAAATCAGTTCCAGACCTTAACAAGCAAGCTGTGATGTCCTATTTTAAGATGGAAAGAGGAATACAAAAATCAGCGAATAGGTCTGGGCTTAGGAAGAAAGGCGTAAAGACAGCAGTAGCTCTCGACTATAGAGAAGCTATAAAGCAAAACGAAACGGACGATGAAATTGACTTTACAGATAGACGAAAACGAGTTCGAAAACTAAAGGAACGCCCCACAGAGACACAGAAACGAAACATCTCTTAGTTATGCATCGAGTGTGTATTCAAATTTGCGCCAACGTAACAAAATTATGAATAAGCGTGGTTCTTCTCTGTCCAGTGCTTTGTCCATGTCATCTTTAAAATCAAGTCAAACTGGACAAAGTAGAAAACCTGCTTCCTCTAGTGCATCTAGCAAGGCGAGTCAAGCGCAAAGAGAGAGAAAAGCCAGATTGCCGCCACTGAAAAAATATGCTGGTTACGACAGCGGGCGAGAACTCATGTCCAGTGGAGCATCG
>JAHPZR010001951.1:7500-42500 GCA_019787425.1 Platygyra sinensis
CAAATTCGGTTCACGAGTGAGAACCGTACATGTATGACACAGTTGAGGGCTGATGACGGAGAACATACGTTTCTGTTATGGAGCAACGAGAAAATACTTCCAAAGATGAAATAAAAGTTGAGGATGTCGAAAATAACAATGGTAGGTTAACCACAAACCAATATTCGTAGTGCAATTATTCTATGCCATTAACTTGGTTTTATCTACCTTACGAGGAGACATTCACTTCAGCAATTGATGGAGATATTTGGTAAATGTACAAACCAATTTTATTTTCTATCACTTAAATAGTCACTAGCAGATGTACGGGACAGCGTCATTTTATCATGCAGGGTCATTCCGCACGACTTGAGCCGGCGTAATGCTACCGGCGTATCAGTAGCAATAATGAGCTGGAGTATGGATCAGTACTGAGAAAGATTTAATTACTCGTCCAGTTTGCAGAAAGAAAAAGTAGTGGATAGTAAACAGCTTTTGAGTGGTTAAGCCTGCTAGCCGCCTCAGCTTGTTCAACTGTTGACACAGTAACTACCCACATATTTTCCTGGAAAGTACAGCATTTAAAAGACTCCTATCAGTTTCTCTGGTATTGAACGCGTCGTTTCCTTCCTCACAGAACGCGGGGTAAAGATTATGTAATGCATATAATTGGACACTGCGATGACATTTCCACGTCGTAGACCTAATATAGTCAGGTTTTACTTTTATAAACTTGTATACGACTCGATCGAAATGTAACAATGGCGCCGGAAAGTTGAAACCATCGGTGCAAAGCTTAACTCTTCAAACACTTAGAAAGTACATCCTTTTTCGAGGAAATGAGATATACTTAGAAGAAAAGATCGTTCTTGTAGATTAAGCATTAAACACGTAACCGTGGAAACGCTAATAAAAGAAGCGCATAGAGGAAATGAACGCAAACTGAGGTGAGCTGGTTTTAAAAATAAACCACCCGTTAAACTCACACTAGGAAATGTTGACTTCAATTTACTCGTTAAGCCGCGGTTTGTATGGATAAGACAGGTGGCTAGCTTCGCTAGTAACAGTGGTGAATGTTTACGAAGAGTTTGCCTCCAGTCTGACCAACAAAGACAACGTTTCAAGAGGTTACAAGTGACACCTCAGAATTTAACATGACAACAATAACATTTTCTTTAAAAGATGACATAAAACCGAAAGGTATTTATATTTCCTTTTTGAAATCTCACTGTTTTTTAACGTAAAAAACTCAACTGAGAAACTAAGGTTTTTCTTATTAGTTACTCGGTAAAGTGATTTTTTTTGCACAACATGATCTGTAACAAGCTTTGCAAACTCCGTAACTATGTACCTATCACAGCCTATTTGCGTTCAGTTGCAGCTTACTATTTCACGCGAGAGTCAAAGACCTGATCACGCTAGCAGGAAACGGAAAATAAATCTGGTAAACTGAGAAACTAAAACTTCGGTTTAACAAAGAATGCAATGCCATAACCCTAATGCGACTAGTCCATTAATCCTCTTTCCGATTGGTTACAGTTGCCTTGCATCAGAAGTTACTCAAACTAACGAGAATCGAACTTAAACAACTGATCAGTGAGTATTGATTAATTTACTATACAGATGGAGAAAGCACCGCCATTGGTCCTCAAGCCTCCAGTCCTGACAAGGAAGAAGAAAAAGAAATTAAACAAGCCAAACCAGGGCCAGTGAAACCTCAGAGGATCCCTTCCACTAAAGCCAGTAAAAAGCAACCTAAGAGAAGCTCGCCTGTGAAGGAAGAAAACCAAACTGATTCTGAATCTGAACGGCTTCAGTTACCTGCCATTAGACCTCAGTCAGTGTCATCCAGTGTCAAATCACCCTATTTATCTTCTGTAAAGGTTGTCACACCAAAAGGTACGTTGTATGGTCATAGTGAAATTTTAACATAGCAAAATCAGTTGGCAAACCGCACTGGAACATTAAGGAATTCTTCTCTCTTTAAAATATCTTGTTTTAAATATGCCCCACCGACACGAGCCATCACTATAAAGTTTCCACACCAGCGCGGGAGCGTCCGTTTTTTACAGGAACTGATAGGACTAAGAATGTTTATACCATGAAGGTCATACGCAAATAACATGCCGTTTATCAATTTTGCCCACAAAATAGTATACCAAAAGGATGTGATTTGTGAACCAAACATGAAGTATTGCGCAGTCTCTGAACAATGAAAATAAGGGAAGTTTGAAGGGTTTACCTCATAAATCTAATCTTGTTTCATTTTTTTTTAGAAATAGAACAGGCAAAGAAGAAGAAAAAGCTCAAGCTACCCCAAAGTAAGTCAGTTTCTATCACATACTTACTACAAGAACAACAAGATCGAGAACTAAAGAGAATGGGGACGCTCTCAGTTCGTTCGTTCTTTCAGTGGGATTATCTTCTCACTGCTCTCTAAAAAGCGGGGGATTTCTAACTAATAACTGACCTACCCACTATCTTTTAGAACAAGGGGCGAACAGTAGTCGCAACAATGTCCTAAGTACTGAAGTCACTGAAAGTAATATATAAGGGAAAATACATGGGTGCGCGTAGATATGGAATTTCTCTTAGAATGTTCACTAGACTTGATACGAAAAGAGAAATTTCATATCTACAAGCAGCCATGTATTATGACAGGATTTATGAAAACGGTGTCAATAATTTAGGCCAAATCACCCATATGACAACTCCTGAAGGCAGCCTCTGAGTCATGTAAAAGAGAAAAAAGTAGGGAAAGGAGAGCCAGAATGAAGGAAAATAATCAAATGGAAGAAAAAAATAAACTGACTTTCCTTTTGAATTTTGTATCGCCAACTTTGAAGCAAAAAAGGACCGGCTAGGGCGCGCATTTTTTGACACTGTTTTTACAAATCCAGATATTTACATAAACAAGATAATTTGGTTTCATCAACTGAGTTGATAATGTGAATTGGCCACCGTAAAGAGATTCGGAAGCTGACGTTTCGAGCGTTAGCCCTTCGTCGGAGCGAATCGACGAATCGAATTTACATAAACATACTAATGACGACTTTCCGAAGATTTCCAAACACTTTCCGAAGATTCTCCAAACGTTGTGCGAAGGCCAGACAATCTGAAGATAACCTAAGATTTCCGAGCAAGATGCTGATGATGTTTCGATCATACACTGAGGAACACATCTTAAGGGATTATGTAACCATAGCAATGGTAATCCTCTTCTGAAAATAACATGTTATTTTCACATGTGAAATAACACGTTATTATCACGTGTGGAGATATGTTTACGCGCGAAAACTCACCTGGTATTTCACTGGTGTTTATATAATAAACTAAACTATTTGAGGCACTGTTTACGGCCTGAGAGGCTGACGGCATATCTCTTGCCGACGAGCGCTTTGTATAAGCGGCGAAATAAAGAAAGTATCTAAGACAAAGAGCGGTGGAGCCGCTAGAGCCGAGCAGGTCAATTTAGTTGCAATTTTGCCGATCGCCTTGCTACTCCTCCGCTAAAACAAAGCACTATCGTTAAGTTCGCAAGTTGTACTTTAACAACGGCGGATATTCGAGAGGTAAATTTATTTACTGTGCTAGAATTGCACACTCTATGTTTGCAAATGAACTCGCGAAGACCAAGACAACGACAAACTAAATACACCGCACTAAGTTATTTTTCGACTAGCCAGCGAGAAAAAACCATTATCAGTCCAAGTTTACGCCAAGTTGTATTTATATAACGAGATACCATGAATCTTCCTTTGACAAGTCGGGGAAGCAGAAAAGATCGAAGCGACTCATAAGGTACATGCAAGTGTTTCACGGCCGCATTGTGGCACCACGTCGTGGGAAGGTTTCTATGGAAACACAATTTGACGTTTTGTCGAGAGTAAAACAGTAATCCTGGCACATCGGGCTCAGGGAAAACCACAACCAACAACAATTTTTTTTTTTAACAACAACAACAACAAAAATTTATTGGTATTCCCATATATATATGATATTACCTAAAATAATAACTAATACAACACTAATCACTTTAAATTAAATAAAATTACATGTTTCTCTTGTATGCAATGCTTCATATATAAAGTAACCTAGTTTCTTACAAATGAAAGAATCAGCATTATTGAACAAGAATATAGTTTTTTTCAGTATCGTTAAAAATATTAAATAACGGATATTTAAGTACAATGTCACTTGTTATTTGTTGTCTAATAGTTTTATAACGATCACAATGAAATAAGAAATGATTTTCGTTCTCAATTTGATTAGAGTGGCAGTGTTGACAAATTCTAAGACATTCGGTAATTTAGGTACACAGTGTCGTCGCAAATCGATTCGATTCTGAGATTGCCTGATCTGTGATTGCCTGATCGTAGTTTAGCCACAGCTCGTCCATGTTTTAAGTTCTTTATTTGTTCTAAATAATGAGATTTGCTTACATCTGTTTTAAATAAAGAGCAGAAACATAATTTCCTATTACAGCGGATTAGCTCCAGTTGATGTCTTTTTAAATTGTTTGAGATGTGACATTTTTTTTTTGTAAATTATTTTTAATCGTTGGTATATTGTTAGTTTGGATTGTTTTGTTATATGATTGACGATAAATGTCTTTATAACTATGTATAATTTCATTAACCGTTAACATAAAAGATGTTTTTGCTTCGTTTGCTAATTGATTCCAAATGATTAAGCATTGTTCGGTAATACTGTTTTCTGGAAGAGATTCAAGATGTACCCAAAATTTTATTATTCTTAATAAGATATTCAACTTCAAAGAAAGTCGTCCAGTTTCATTACGAGCTACTACATTAGGTGCTCTTTTATTAAGGCCAAGAAAATATTTATAGAGTTGTGTATGTAGCCTTTCTACAGGGTCTTTTCCCCATTTTTTGATGTTCAAGTTATCATAAGCTCCCCAGATTTCAGATCCGTATAAGAATGGGAAGAAATAAAGTATCAAATAATTTGTTACACGTATTGATAGGTATAGTTTATTAAAGTCAAGGTAACGTTTAGGAACAAATGTTGATCTTCTGGCTTTTTCAACCAAAACTTTTTTGGACTTGTTAGCAAAACTTCCATTTGTGCTGAAAGTAATGCCAAGGTAACTATACTGTGAGGCCTTATCAATTGGAGTTCCATTTAAAAAGAAAGAAAACTTATCACGTGTTGATTTGCGATTCTGTTTTTGAAAAATTATTTTTTTGTCTTTTTAAGATTAATTTTAGTAGTCATTTCTCGCTATAATCGTGGAGGATATTTAGTTGCTTTTGAAGACCAGCGGCACTTCTTGATATTAAGATTAGATCATCTGCATAGAATAAACAGTTAAGAGGGAACCCGATTGGTAGAGCAATTGAATCTGGGTGACATGAAGATTCTAGCAATCGTGGAATTGAAATTTATCTAGATACAAATTGAAGAGTAAAGGAGAAAGGATACATCCTTGTCGCACTCCTCTGTTGTAGTTGAAGAAGGAACTTCTTTTGTTACCGTTTTTTACAGCACATTTAGTCTTTGAATACATATCAGAAATTAAATGATAAAATTGTCAACCTATGTTTTTGTATAATAATTTATGTAACAGACCGTCATGCCAAATAGAGTCGAAAGCTTTTTGAAAATCTACAAAGAAGCAGAATAATTTTGCCTCGTTTGCATTAGTCACATATTTATCAATAAGTGTTCACCGAACTTCACGCTCAAACTGAAGAGTGCGGGCTTGAACTTTTAACTGGGTAATGGCGGTTTCCGCAATATCAGTCGGAAACAGGCTTGCTCAGTGCTGGCTTATGTGTCATTGCAAGGCGATTCGAGTCCTTGGCAAAGTAAAAACAGTTATGCATGATGGGAATAATTTACATGCCTGTTTTTCATAAACGAATACTTGGTCAGATAATCAAAATAAAGGAATGTGATTGGCTGGCACTTCGATTGTACACTGAGAAGAAATCCGTTTGGTGTACAATATACAATGTTTAATAATTTACTTTCTTGTTTCCTTCGGATGTTTTATTTTCATAAGCTGCTCTCCCGGCCTGATGGCGGTTGGCAGTCTAGACAAGGTTTAAAGCATTTTGAATACCATTAGGCCCCTCACTGCATATTTTATAACCAACGCAATTTATCTTTACCTCTTGACATGTTTTCGTCTCAACGGATTAATTTATTGATGATTCATCAAGGCCGATGCTTGCAAATTGCGCTGCATTTATCATGTCTACAAGTATACATGGTACATATGATGTGTCAACTGAAAAACTCGAAAGAGAGTTTTGAACAAAAACTTAGCGTGCACAAATTTTCCGATACTCGTAAAAGAAAGCCATGTTTGCAAGTTTGTTTGAATAACAATTTCCAGGATCAACATATAATTATCGCTCTTTGTTAGTTTGGCTTACAGAAAAAAAACAAAGACAAACTCATTAGGATATTGAAACCTCACTGGACTTCTGGTTGTCCAATCATATTCCAGAAATAGCTGCCCAGTAGGACAACGTTAATTAGCACCACGTTGCGGCAGCGTTTCTATGGGAACACAGCACGACGCCTTGTTGAATGTAATCATTAAACCTTGGCACATCGTGCTGAGAGAATTGAAAGAGCCACAACCAAGAAAATTCACACCTATAAAGTGTGAATGTTAGAACTTTAACTGGGAGATCACCGTTTCTTGACTTGAACATTTGCTCTTTACACTTATCTCCAGTTTGAAAGCTTCAGTCGAAGTAGTCGCTGTTGTAAACATGACAGAAGTTGCATGTGAGTACGAATGGTTGTCCCAGGGAGAGATAAACGAGAACTGCAACGGAAGAAATGTATCTTTCAAGTCTAACATAATTTCTCTTTCCCTAGTTGTTCGAGTAAACCATCCGCTCCCTAACTTCACAGAAGCCACACGGGATACCGGGATGTAAGTTCAGTTTGTCGGTTGTGTTGATTTCAATTCATTCGTGTCCTCTCATCAGTGTTTTTGTTTATCATGTAATTTTAATGTTTTATCTTGAACAGCACTCGACTGGTAAAACTCGCAAAGCCCAAGGAATCCAAAGCTGTATGGATGACAAGCTTTTGGTGAGTATACGAAAACTGAAAAGACCGGACCCGGCACGCTGGGTTTCCGATCTGTACTGGAAATGAGGGGGAAAGTTCATCATTCCGCTTCTAAAAGGGAGGTATTTTATATATTCAGCTCCTCTCAGGTTCTTCGTTACTTTCGTTTAGTACAAATGCACCTAACCTACTAACAAAGTTTACTAAAAGATATTGAAATGACATATGTCTTGTAAGGTCCTTGATTAACTTTCCAGATCGTAACTAGAGTGCGAATTGCCTACAATTGTAATAGTCAACAATAATTAGTAACTGAATAATTCTTGTTTCAGGCCGATTGTGTGGGGGAATCAGGATATGATGTGGCCAATTTCCAGAGCAACGCTCTCGGCAAATGCTTCTGAGAGATTAATGACCCTAGCAACCCCGAAGAAAGATTTCCAACTGGATCACCCACTCAGCTGTAACAGGTACCAAAACAGAATTCAATAAACAATAACAAGGGACTTAACTTTGGAAGCGATCCGTGAAAACACCGTGATTTTTGGCTGGACAGCACGAACAATCGAAAGTCGCTGAATTGCTTTTTGTCTTTTTTTTAAAAAACACACCTAAGTTCAGGACAACTGCAGTTAATTCGAAACATTTTCAAAGTGTGGTTAATCAGCGAGGTTCCAAATAACAAAATATAAAAACACAAGTCATTTGATGAATTATCTTTGAACAAATAAAAATAATACTTTTACATAACTTGAAAATGATAATAGTAATATAAGAAGTAACTAGGAAATTAACATGTAATAAAATCAAAATATGATGCATTCGTTTTAATTTTTTATTTTGAAATTTAACATAGATTTAGTTTTCTTTATTACTTGCATGAAATCAAATTTTCCCCGAAGTGTCGTTGACACCGTTCTTACCCAAGCAGTCACGTCCAGCCAATACAGCTTTCTCCTTTTCCGGCTTTTGGCACTGGGGACAAGAATGCCAGTTGAGCTACACGCGCGTTTGGAGGTACCACAAATACGACGGTCCAGTGATATTTAAATTAATTTTCTCTTTCTGTTCGTAGAGAGGAATATGTCTACAGCTGTGGTCGAGAGTCTGTTATCTGGAATTTACAACCTTTGGCTTTGAAAACTGATATTTCCGCAAGGGTCAATCAGTTGGCGGAGCCAAAAAAGTTACCGCCACAACATAAAGAACAAAGGTAAGTACGCACGTCACGCAGACCTCAGTGACACATGCAAAATACTCACTCCTTTCACTGCTCGATTTGTTGAAATTTTAGTTCCACAATACTACATATTCTCTCGATTCCACTCAAATTTGTCTATTGACTTGAGTTTATATTCTAATGCTATCTACCGAAAATGAGTTTTGTCTGAGGTCAGATTTCTTTCTAACATAAAAATTAAATTTCATGGTTGGTTTCTTAGCAATTTGAATAGACTTAATTGAAGTGGTAATTGCGACAGCAAAAGAAGTCACAGTTAGTAAAATTCGCGAACTCAGGTCACCAAAGTTTTCACAATGAGCAAGTTAGGCTTCATTTCATTAACTTACGAACGAGGTTTAGCACTTGATCATCATTAAGCATGCGTGTGTGTGATTATGCGTCCTGTGACATGGTCTGACATGTTTGCGGTATTCAATCACTTGTTGAGTTGCTAAGTAGTGCATGACCCGGTTGTTACACAAACACATCGGTCAGAAAATCTTTCTTTCATCCAACACGGGAACGACATTTAAAAGCGGGGTTTCAATCTGTCAGCAAATCTGAGAATCTCCAAAGGTATAGTTCGCTAGTTCCTATTTTAACTGAGTATTCTGAATTTACCACCAGAGTACGTTTTGCTTTGTCAAAAGCATGCGGTTTTTCAAACTGTCATTCAAACAAAACTGCCTCGGTACAAAGACTACAAACGAGTCGACTCGATCATAACTGTAATTTCTTTAACCTGATACCTGTTTATGCCATCATGTTTTCGATCCTGTGTCTAGTTTGTCAGTTAACAAACATTTTAGTCAGCCTTTAAGCGGTTGTACTTCAAGCTCTTCTATTTCTAAATTTGTAACAGACATTCGTGGCTGGATTACCGTGAACCTACTAGCAGTTGGAAAATGCTCCGCTCACTGCGGAATCGGCTTTGCAACCGATTGCAACCGAGCATATAATATCAGCCAACGGACCAAAAAAATAAAACAGGCGTTGTATGTTAACAACACTGAAAAACAAAGGAAAAATATTAGAATTTAGACAAATAGACTCAGGAAATAGTTTACATAAACTAAATAGTAATGCAAACCTAAACACCACAAGATTAACTGAAACAAAAGCGTAGTGGACGTGATAATACGCGTGTTGTCATTGGTTACTTTTCGCGGGAATTTGAACCTGTAGAAATCCCTTTCCGAAGCAAAGACGAAGCAAAGAAGATAGCTGATCACAAAAAAATTAAATGTTCTTTAGTCTGTAAAATTACAGAAGATACTTCACTGGCATTGACCGTTGGATTCTTGTGTATTCATCTGAAATACTTTGCACTGAAACCAGCACAGACTCTAATCAAAAACAGTCTTCGGTAATATCAAAATCAATCTTCGACTTCGAATCTGTTTGAAACCCGATTGAACAAAGGTAGAGGTGTCTAAAGAACCTTTTGGCTGCGTGGGCGGAAAAGCGCAATCCTTAGTTTTAGCGAAACGGTGAAGCTGACGTTTTGAGCTTTAGCGCATCGTTGCTTTAATGTGTTCTGAGGGAGGACCGTTTGAAACGCGGTCAACTTCACAATTTTGCTACGGTAGTTAATTTACCTTTATGTCCTTTATCATTTTCAAGTTGATTAATGGCTAAGTGTTTTGAACTCTGAGTGGTTGGACAGTCGCCTGCTATAAGTCAGTAGTACCAGGCTCTCCGAGGCTTCTTGCTGCAGAAAAAAAAAACTGTCGGAAAATCACTTCCATTGCTCTCCTCAACATTTTCGAGATTAACATTTGGACACTATGGTTATTTGCACAATTTTGTGATGTTTTTTTTTATCAGCTTCATATTTTCCTTTTTGATGTTGTAATTTAAGTAGTGTATGATTGGTAAATGGTGCAAATTATAATAATCTGAAATCTAATCATTCTGTCAGCTACTGGGTTATTTGAAACAACTGGCTTCGAAGTGTTAAATACTTGACTGGGGCTTAAGAGACTATCTAGCTACAAAGATCTTACTGGGTTATGGGTTCCCTCAGAGAAAATTCTCTTTGTCAACAGACCATTAGAGCCCGGGGGGGGGGGGGTACTCAATATATTCTTGGGTGGGGAGGTGCGGCCCGGCCTCTCACACCCTGACCCTGTTTAAGACAAATATCGCTGATTTTCCTACCCTGTTTAAGACAGAATTCCGATTTTTGATACCCTGTTTCAGACACAGATTAAAAGTTGCGGTAACAAATTGTGTGGCTTTCTTGTTGTGTAATCAATGGAAATTTAATGTGCCTGGTATCAATGCCAAAGGCAACGGAAGTCAGTATTAATTTACAAGAGCTTGTAAAAATTTTGCTGTTTATCGTCCAAGAAAAGATATCCCATTTAAGACAAAAATTGATAAATCGATACCCTGATTAAGACAAAACGTGACAAAAATTAAGACAAAAATCCTGAAAAACATACCCTGGCTGGCCGCACGTCCCCATTAAGCCATTATAAAGCAGTTCCCCCCCCCCCCGGGGCATTAGAGTCTGCGATCACCTACTTTATGCTAAAGAAGTTATGAAACTTACAGGTAAACTACCGAGCTGAGCAATGATTTTATCTTTCTTCTTCTCTGCAGGGAAGCTTATATCTTCAGTTGTGGAAGAAGTTCTCCTATTTGGCACGTGAGCGAGGCAGCCAAAACAGTAGAAGAGCGGGAAAGATCCATGAGACTTGCACAGGCTAAGAAATGCCATCCTCAATACCAACCGGAGCGCGAGGTGCCGTGGAATGTCAGTGAACCGGCAAAACGAGCTGTTTCGTCCGCGCGGGTGGAACAACTCGCACGCCCCAAAACGCGTCAAGATGGGCTCATTAGAGAGCCAACATGGCGCGTGTCGTCAGCGAGTAGACGCACTGTAGCATCAGCCAGAGTTCAGGAGCTTGCAAAGCCTAAGCAGACAGTGGAAGGCTATTTACCGTCTAGACAGACCGAGTGGCCAATTAGTAAGAGCACTTTAAGAGCGATAGCCTCTGAAAGGACGCAAAGTCTGTCCAAGCCTCTTATACGAGAAACAATGGATCATGTTCAGTTTAACCCCGATGCATTTACTGTCAGTGAAACTGCGAGAAAAGCTAACGCGTCTCAAAGGATCGTTGAATTAGCTCAACCTATATCACGTGGTCACAAATGATGGACGTGCTGAAAGAACAGAGGCAATCATCGACCAGCCCCCCTCCAGCCAATAACTTGAAGTAATAGTGAAAACCATCGACTTACTGTCGACACGTTTTCATGAACCAAATTCAGATTCAAATTATTTATTTTAAGATTTCAAATTGACAGAATTTTCCTATTCAAATACTGAAAAACTTTCCATTCAGTAGAGCTCTTAGTATGATGTGACTGTTTTATTTCTTATACACCCATTCATTCACACCTGACAGATGAAACTAATTTTTAAAACATTGAAAGTCGGTCAAAGTGATCGCACCCTCAAGGCAGTGTCCAGAAAGGAACTTTTCATATCGTGAGCGTGGAATTATAACTATCGATCGCATGACAAGATAAGAGTGGATTTTATCACAATTATGTCAATTATTCGATGGATTAATTTGTTTAGTTCTTTTTTTGCATAAGAAGAACATTCCATGTTTTTTACATTGCTGTGCGAAGTATCTTGAAAGCTTTTTTTATAGATAGACAACTTTATCCGAAGACTGCTTTATTTTTAAAGTATTTTTTTTGAGTTGCAAGTCATCCTGTCTAGGAAAATAAAAAAGTTATTGTTTGTGAATTCATTGCCCTTTCTTTGATGTCACACTGGGAAAACTCATATTCCACGCACACTCAATCGACATAGGCTCGATAACTAACCGCTGTTCAAGAAAAGGAGTCCGCGCTCCTAGATCCTCTCCCGAACACGACCAGACACGAAATTGAATTTTACGAAGACACTTTGTCTGTATTGCAGGTCGGGCCAAAATAAATGTCCACGCAGGAGGTTACTCGTAGGTCTAACAACAAAATTATTTAGACTGCTTTCGGTTTCCGGTCAAGCCACACTAAAATCTTGCACATATATGTTGCTGCTTTTTTATGTTTTCGCGCAATGTGTGTGTTTTTTGAGTCCAGTTTCCCAATTTACGGCTTTGGTTTCGGGAGCAAAAAGAAAATTTTTATTACATGAGTCTAGAAAAATACCGCTAATATAGACAGTACAATTTTTCGAGATTGCTCAAGAGAATACTATGTGTTCCTATATACCACTACCCTGCACAACAGGCGTAATTTTTGCGTGTTTTAGGCGAACCATAGTCTCTGCAGGACTAGGCGAACCGAGACGAGAAGCGAAGCGAAGGCGCTCGCCTCGCTGTCGCCTCTGTTCGCCTAAAATTCGCAAAAAATTAGGCCCGTTCTGCAGGCTAATAAACCACAAATTTACTTCCAAGAGAAAACTAATAAACCAGGAACAAAAACTACCAGGATTTGCAAGGTCGAGTGTTAAATAATCTGCGATCAAACGTGAGAGAAAAACTAAGAAAACTTAAGCCGCAAAAACTGAGACGAAAAGTGAATCGCCTTTGAAGTATTATAAAAAAAGCAATTAATTACCTACAGGTTGAGTTAATTATGAAAGCATGGCCGGCCGGTACCAAAACCCTTCAATAAATACACACTGTACAACCTTCTTTTGAACGTGATAAAACGGATACCGCACCGGGATTCCGCACAACGAGATATATCCGTGTGAACCGGAAAACCTTCTCGTGCACTTTAGCTTTTAGGCAAAGAGCTCAGTCAACAATTAACCCTACACAATCGAACTTACACCGGTTAGCTAAGCTTTTTTTATTTATTATCTAATTTATTTAATTATCGAAACATATTTTACGATGTATTTGCCCTAAGAACTCAAAGATGACTTACAGGTCCTTTACATGTATGTACACATGCAACCCAAAATCCACTTGCGAATCTGAAAATACTCAGCCATTCCTTTCTACGTTAGAGACAAAACCAGCAGCGCCAGGGAACCAATTTCCTTTCGGGGCAGCAAAAAACTGCGATATAAAAGGAAATCAGCTTTTGTCTCATCATCCAAGCCATATGAACAAATTGGTGATGATTTTAATCTAATAATAGTAAAGTAGATCTGTGGCCCGCGTTTTCCAGCTGCCGGGGATGCCGGCTTTGTACCTTCCGTTATTTCTTTATTTCCGCATTAGTTACACTGTTTTTGCTACTTTTGGCGAGTAAACATGTAGCCTTGATTATACTCCATCAAATATTTCTGCTTACGCACAATTGGCCCAAAATTGGACCTAATTGAATATGCCCCTGCTAATCCTAGTGGGTTGCATTTATTACAATTGAGGTGAATATTTTAGGTGCATGCAATGTATGAGACGTTCATTCGGAATATTACATAAGCTTTTTCTCGTGACATTTTCTTACTTTTTCTTAGCCCTGTTGAGCGCCAGCAGTTCAGTCCGGTCATTTGGCTTCAGCGTTAGAAGTGAGTTTTCGACCTTATCCTCTTTTTTACCATAGTGTTTGTCGCTGTACAGTGCATATTTTTTTGTAAAATGATGTATCCTAGATGAGCTTGACATATGTTCGCAATAAACACCTTTTTCTCCTGGATTTGTTTAGCGTATGAGGGATTCTGCTGGGTTCACGAAAGCGTTTGTGCCGGCTAACAGCAACATATTAAGTAGAAATAACCTGATCATGTCGAGATCTCAATTGCATTCTGATAACTCTAATCGATAAGACTACTCTGAAAACACTTGGCTCACTACAAAGTCAACCCGGAAAGTCAACCTGATGTTTCCGCTCTAAAAGCTGACACAAACAGCTTACAGCTTCCAATCGACCAAGAATCGGATTCTTCAATCGTTCGAAAACGAAGCACACATTCAATGCCTTCTGGGTGGCGATTGTGCAATTTAGCCATTTACGTAGGAGAAAGCCCCGTTCGCATTTTATAGCCCGCGTAGCTTGGCGGTTTGAGCAATTTAAGCAATTTGAGGGAGCACGAGCGCACAAAGAGGCGAAACCGCGAGGAACTGGAGGTTTCTCAGTTGTCTCTCTCCCAGGCTCCCATCTCTATGCCGGCTAACATTATATGACTGGGTTCGCCTACGGCAACCAACAACAACAACAACAATGAATTTCAGTATTCCCATTTGAGTACATGGTGTTACCTAAAAATACAGTATAGCTAAAATAACGTAACTAAATTACAGTAATTAAATTGACTAAATGATTGTATTCTCTCTGAAATCCATGCAGGAATGCATGCAATGCATGCATGCAAGCCTCCTTTTGGCGCCAAAATATGCTCGAAAATTGAGGAAACATTGGGGGGTTCTCAACACCACAATACCGCAAAAAAAAAAAAAAAAAAAAAAATACGGCGAATACCGCAATACTGGAAAACAATCGCTAAATACCGTCGCGGCAATACTTCAGTACCCGTCCGAGTGGAAACGCGATGTCATACTGAAACACTAAGTTTAGACCAAACAACACGGAAATAGCAATTCTTAAGAATTTGTTAATGAACTCAAACACTGCAGATAAGGTGTCACATCTTTCTATTTCTGGCCCAGTTTTCGAGCAGATTTTGACAAACTGCCATTTTGAAATCCTTCACGCCCCAGGAGAAACTTTGAAAAGGTTTTGCGTGGAAAAGTATGAAATCTTCTTAAATTCTCCGAATTTGATCTTGAGTGGACAACAACAAATCTACAACTTTTTCCTGTTCAGTCGAATCCATTTTGTTCTAGGTCTTATTGCATTATGATCTTCGCCCTGAGTGACTCTATCCACAAAACCTGTAATCAGGTGTAATAGGGGGCGGCTATGTGACTAATCCGGGCAGGCGGTTCCTCGCGGCTTTTGGCGGCTGCGATGCTTTGTGCACACGCTCAAATCGCTTAAACCGCCAAGATATGCAAAATAAGGATCTGTTTTATTTGTTCAAGTGAGTGTGAGCTAGGCTTATTAATTTGTTTATAAATAGAGCGATAAACTGCGGTTTTCGCCGAGACTATGTGATGATGCCGGCGGAACCTGTGTCACGTGGGGCAAAAGCCGCAAAACTCAAACATGTTAGTCTTTCGACAGATAGGGATTTACATTTTACGGTGAAGTCAGACATCCAGTCATAACTTCAGTCCTGCACTTAACTGTTAAACAAACAGTTTGAAACCAATGGAATATCATAAGGTGACGTCCAGCGCTGCGAACACAGATATCCGTTTGAACAGCTCTAAAGCAAGGAGAATTTGTACACTGAATACTCATGAAGAAAAACGGCTGGAAAAAATGCGCTGGAACTTAGAAAAACAACGGACGGCTGAGAGAAAAAAGTTTCTGAAGGCTAAAAAGGACGTAATCATTCATCGGTTTGGATTTCGGAAAGAAGGTTGGTCAAGTTCGCCCATCTTCTGCTGCGAGAAGAATAAGGAAGACAGGTCAAACTCGCCAGCACAGAAGGATTTCATTCACGTAAACTCCTGCGAGAACAAAGGAAATGAAAAACCCTTATCCGAGGTTCTTCCACCCATCAGATTACCACCATTGCATTCGCAGAAAGAGAAAATGATCAAGGATAAACGCCATACCACTTTAGCAATGTCGTCGGAGAAACTCAGCGAAGAAAATCTTTGGAATGGTCTTGAGAACTGCCGTTACTTAAGAACTTATAAAGAAACCAAGTGAAACAGACATGAAGCCCGGGCTGAGCAGCTGTGTGTACTTTGACTATCATCTCATAAACAAGAGTCTTGACACCGTTAAATGATCATGTATCAGTAAAGCAAGGACCTCTTCAAGTAACTCGAAAATATGGGAACTTTTTAAGGGGTGAAATAGTAATTAACGAGCAACGTATGGAAGCATCAGTGCACTGACAGAACAATGGTCATCGAGGACAGTGTTTGATAGCGAAATTCGAAGGTCAAGGCCTTGTCTTGACAGCTTTTTGACACTGATTTGAAGACGTGATTCGCTATTTCTTTCCGCTGCCATGATTTTCTTTTTCATAATGCAGGTGCATTTGTTCAATGTATTTATAAGTTTTTTGTTTTCTTTTTTCACTGTAATTCTAAAGAGTTTTTTTGGGAGCTAGCTAACCTTCTGCTCTTAATATTAGAGAACATTTAGCTAATTAAAGTACATGTTTTACGATATGAACTTGTATGTTTTCTTGCCTCAAGAGTGAAAATTTCACCCATGTCCAATACACCCGCACTGTAACGATCTGCTAAAGGCAAATTCAGTTCGTTCGATTCGTACGGATCGTTAAGGGGTCTTGCGGTCCGTCCGTAGAGAAGAGTTTTACCGATCGTAAGTTGCATCTCAAGGGAGACTTACCCGCAAGAGGACTTAAGCTGCAAAGAATATTGTGAGATTTAGCCTTGAAAATTCAAGGATGCATAATAACACCGCGTGCATTGATTTCTTTTATTTACAAGCATTTGTCGCGATATTATAACACTGAGAAAATAAGGGAAGATTATTTGTCAATTTCCATATACACATGCCTCGTTTTCCGCACTCCGCATGGATGGTACTAAAACGGGAATGGGCAAAGGGCAATGGGAAATTGAATTGGAAAATTGAACGTGGGAAATTTTTAGATTTATTGTTAATAATGTGTACACTTTTTTTCTGGGCGATTATCGATATCTTAACTTTTTTTCATTTTCTACACTCCGAACTTTCTGCATTCAGCGTTTTCTACACTACGTATTTCTTGCACCCCTCAATTTCCACACTCCGCCTTTTTTCTACAATCTTCACTTTCCACACTCCGTATTTTCTACACTCCCCGGGTATTTCAGCGAACCGTTTCGGTTCGATCAAACCGGAATATTCAAACCATTTTTGGAGGTGGTCCACTTTGATCGGTCGAACCAATCACACTAAACTTTGCCTTTCCATTCTCACAAACCAATAGGTCCTTTGCACGTCCCGGTCAAATGGTACAAAATTATATATTCTGGTGAGCAAGTTGCGCAGTGGGGCTTCCAAAACAAAGGCAGGCGCATTGTTTTGGAAGTCCCACTGTGCAATTTGCTCACCAGTATATGTAATTTTCTACCATGTGACCGGGTCGTGTAAAGGACCTATTCTCTTCAGTAGATATAACTTATGAAGAGAATTCGGGAAAGGAAGAAAATAATGGTAAGAGCCATTTCTCTTGGTTTGCTCGATTTGAGCAGAAAATCTCAATCCATTTTCCTTGGGTGGTCCCACAGGTCTCTGACCGATCGGTCTAGCATAGTGAAAAGCACCCCAAGCCTACTCTACCAAGCGGAATTCATGTTTTGTGGAGACATGGCAGAGTCACAGCATCCAGTAGTTAAGCTCCCAACCAGAAGTGGCTGGGGCTACAATGTCACCATTCATTTTCTCCTCTTCTACATTGGAATAACTTTATTCGGTTTAGGCAAAAAAAGAAGAATTTTACAAACAGGAATAATATTGCAGGCCTCCAGGCCATTCGTTAGGATATCACTGATGTTGAGCACTTTTGACTTTCAAGTTTATTGTCCTTAACCAACAGTTTCAAGATATCCACTGAAGTCTTGGGTTGATCTTAAAAACGCCTCGCATTTCCTTCTCAGCTGATTGGGTGTATGTTGATAACAATTTCTCTTGTCCCTAGCCATGCCCTAGACAAAAAAAAAAAGTTTCAATTTACTGTAATCTTTTTGGTGCACAGTTTGTTATTCTATAATGCAAAGGGAAACAGGCATACCAAGGGTACCAAAGCTTTTCATGTATGGTTTCTGATTGACTCAAGGACTCTTTGTCATGACCAGTGTGGCCTCACAAGTAATTGATGTTCACCTTTGGGTGACCAGAAACATCCCACTGCACGAGTACAAAAACTAGGGGTAATTGTGACGAAGAGCTCCCCAAAAAACCTGTTGGCTGACTGTCGGCTGTCTGTCAACCGACAGTCAGCCAACAGGTTTTTTGGGGAGCTCTTCTCTCCGTCTGTAGGCCGACAAACGGCCGACAGACGGCCAACAGGTTTTGCCCGAAATATAGGCTACCTAGGCATGGCACATGTATGGCTGGGTAAACCCTGGCCACCTGTTTAATGTAGTGACACAGACTCCATTCCAGTCAAGACCCAAATGTTGAGTTGAGTTTGCCAAGGTTCTTGTCCTGTCACAAGGTTTTTCTTCTTTTTCAGTCAAAGATTGTTTAATTTACAAAATTATTTAAGGTTCACTCTTATAACATGAAACTGATTAATGAAATTAATTGAAGGAAGGAATGCATACTCACTTTATAATTATTTCCATGATCCTGAATAAGTTGCCATAAAAACTGTGCTTCACCTGGAGAGATGTGCCTCTCACCTCTCAGCTCATTTGCTGCCATTTTTTCGAACTCTAGACACAGATAATAAAGCATTTGACATCAATCTTTGGAGTATATAGGAGGTTTGTCATATCTGAACAAAACTGTTACATGGTCCACTGAGCACCATACAAGCTGGAGGGCAGAAGGTCCATAGCTGTAGGCTTACTTTCACTGCTAGAACAGTAACACAAAATATCTTTGGTGTAGCTTATGTGGAGTGAGGAATATCTTTCCCATTGTTTTTGACACAACATGGGTATTTTCAGTAAGAAAGCTTAACACCAAATGCAAAACACCATACAATAAGCGAAACTAATCTCAAGCAAAGAGTGCATTCTGTGTTTTGCAAGATACCCAGGCTGCTGCACTGTTTTTCCACTAAGCTTAACATTTATCACCCTTTTTTCCTTATCCTTGATCTCACATTCTTTAGAAAAGAGCCCTGAGAAAATACATGTGCTGATTGGTTAAAAATTGTGTTTCTAGAACTCGATGGAGACATAGAACAAGCACAAGCTGTTGACATAATGATGATGCGAGCAAAGAGAATATACATTTTGATAATCAAAGTTAACAAGTTGTCATTGCAGTGTTTTCTATAAGAAATAGAAAACATGTTCTCCATGTTTCTATTGAGTCACAGAAACACTCGTGAAAGTTTGGGAGAACTGTAAAAAGCCCTGGAAACACTCTCCTTTGGCTTGTGTTCCCACCACATTTCTCGTTCTCCCAAACTTCCATTTGTGTTTCTATTTAACAATTAGATTATGAGCTCGAGATTTCTAATGCGTGATAGTTGACGAGGGCGCAGCCAGAGTCAACTATCACGCGATAGTAATCGAGAGTGAATAAACTAATTGTTTTAGTATAAATCTACTAGACGTTCAATACTTAATCTAAATCCTCTTCTCAACACGAAACAAGAAATGGCGGTCATTTTGTTAACAAGCGCAAACTGTTACCCTACTCACTATCTATCACAGAATAGATAGTGAGTAGCGTAGCCAATCAGAGAACGGCATTCGTGATAGAACACTAGTAGATTTATACTAAAACTTGATAGAAACACTGTGCATGTTTTTTATTTCTTACTGTAAATATTAGTTAACAAAACTTATCCACAAGGAATGTGGCAACTTTGTCACATTGACACTCGTGAAAGTTTGGAAGAACTCGAAAAAGCTGTGGAAACACTCGCCTTTTATTTAGCTCTTGTTCCCACAGCATTTCTAGCTCATTCCCCCAAACTTCCACCCGTATTTCTATTAAACAATTAGATTATGAGCTCGAGATTTCTATCCCGTGAATTGACAAGGGCAAAGCCCGAGTCAACTATCACAGATAGAAATCGAGAGCGAATAATCTAATTGTTTTAGTATAAATCTACTAGTTGTTCAAAGTTTTATCTAAATCCTCTTTAGAGACACCTTGAAAATGCCAAGAAGTACCGTTAGTTTGTTAACAAGTGCACACTGTTACACTACTCACTATCTGTCACAGAATAGAACGTGAGTGGCGAAGCCAATCAGACAACGTCATTCGTGATAGAACACTAGTAGATTTATACTAAAACTCGATAGAAACACGGTACATGTTTTCGATCTCTTAAATATTAGTTAACAAAACTGGAACATCTGGAGACCCATGAAAAAAATTTGGAGATTCTACAAAAAATAGTGAGATTCTATTTTTCCCTGGGTCAAACCCCTTCTCCATCGAGGGAAAAAGACAGCAGCCTCTTTCCCAGGGCCTACTCCCCTTTTGAAATGGCAGACAGATGCGGAGAAAAACGATAAGTTATTGAACACATGCGAAAATCACAGCTCAGTACAAAAAGTAGTAAGTACAGTGTTTTTCTTTATTAGTTTATTACTTTTTGGCATTAGCATTCCTCATAAATATTCCATTTTTATTCAACAACTTAATTAATTTCATTTCAGAAAGATTTTCTCCAAAAACCTGTGAGATTTGGAGCCCTGTTGTGAGACCGTGAGAAATGACAAAAAATCGTGAGACTCACAGCAGAACCGTGAGAGTTGGCAGGTCTGACAAGGTATGTGGCAACTTTGTCACATTCACTGCAAACACTGTATGTGCATAAGTCCCTCACTATTAAAAGGGTCTGATTGGAAAGTAGAAGATTACAGCTGGTTACACTCCTGTAGGGAGAAGTTGAGGTTCTTTGGAGCTCAACTGAGTACCTCATATCTTCTAATATACATGTACTTTAAAACAGTGCAGAGGCCAATTTCCTTTTCTTTGAGAGCATTATTTCCCCATGGAGGTCAAAATGACACTAGAAAACCCTTTCAACAAATCCTAAAAAACCCTTTCAACAAATATCAGGGTTTGGTTCTTTCAAACAACCTCAATTTACATTAACTGAATGATTCATTTTTCTCAACACTAAACCTTCATTTTCATGTGGAAGAAGGTGGCTTCTTATTAATTCTTAACATTTTTCATAAAATTCAAACTAAGATTTTTATGATTTTTTCCATTTTTCGAGACTTTAAATTCAAGGCCTTGCACAAACGTTGAAGCATTATGATTTTTATCTTACCTTTAACCACTGCTGTTGGTTCTTTATCTACTTCCATTTCTTCAACTTCCTCAGTGTTATGACCCTGAGCACATTTACAAGTGACAAATGTTACTGAGAAAAAAATCTCCTTTGAAAATGAATTACCCAAGTTACAAGATATCTCTGACACGAATCAAAGCTCTTCTGATAACAATTCCTTAGGAAACAGCTTTCAGTTGGTAATGTGTAACATGTTAATTCTGTGAGAGACTCAGTTGAAACACTGCTGAGCAGAGTCCTCGATACGTCTATTGTTGTTCACCAGTGATAATAACTGATGTCATAAAAATTATTACAGCTGACGACAAAAACTTTGAAGTCAAGACTGACAATGTACAGCCTCTCCACTGCTGGTTAAAATTTACCTGTTGTCACATTCTACTGACCCCTCTACTAGAGCACTGTTTTTCAATGTCCAGCAAAATAATGCAAATAGGACAGAAATACAAATGAGGAGGCTAGTGGAAAAGGGTGATAAGTGACGATTTTGGTTGTTTTTGTTTCTTGCTAGAAATTAGCTGAATTTTTGCGTGTGGCCTTCATTCCATTTGAAAAACATCAGCCTGTATTTTTTTTCGCTGGTTTGCTCTTCATTTTCGAGATATTACGTATGCAAACAACCCTCATTCTTTCCAAGCGGCATCTTTTGGAGATCTATTGTTAAACGAAAAACAAAAGAAACCTTTTGTTTCGCTTAAGGATGAAGTCACTATATAACACGATAATTTCTCACTGCTGCTTCGTTAGCTCAAGCGGATAACGCGCCGAACGAAGTTGATTCGAATTTGTTTTGACATGACACGCGAGGGCTCGATTCGAAGCCGGTGAAATCTTTTTTTTTTTTTTTTTCTCGTTGTTTTTCTTCTTCTTTCAAAATCCTTCTTCGTGTCTTTGTAATTGATTTGGCGTTTTTACTGGTAGGCATGTTTTTTTAGCTGCCATTGTGACGTTTGCTTTTGGCGCGCAAAGCATCGATTACTTCGATAACACAAATTCAGAGCTTACCTGTTAATTAAGCAGAGTTTGCTCGTTGTTTCCACCGATATTCCAAGCTTATTCGAGGAATATTTGCGCCCGCCTGGTAGGAGATTTGGCATCATTAAGCCTTTGACCCTCGTTAAGTCACCTAGCATTCCTCAAAGAAACGAGGAGTGTTTTTGTTCCGAGATCATGGTTTAAGTCTGTCGTTAACTTAGCCATTGAAGAACAAGTGAGCCAGGCGGGAGAGTCTAGAAACGCTTCTTCTTCCAAAACAAAGCATCCGTCCTGGACTTATGGCTCATTTGCCAAACTTCGGCGTGTGTCAGTTTTGGAATTTAGAACTGCTTTCTAGACTCTTATTATTTTCTTGAAATCAGCCATCCAACAACCTTCGCTGCAAAAATTTCTGGGATATCCCATAATAATCTTTCATACGTAAAGCGCCGTGAGCATTGTGTGCGTGACTTATAGCTCGCCTTTTAGTGTGACTCAGACACGGCCGGGGACTGGCGAGAAAGGCCAGGCAGCAAAGTCCTTGAAATTTGACCTGTACCGAGTGTTAGCCGAGGGTGAAAAGTTGCCGGCTAAATTAAACAGATTGAAAGCCATTTTTACGGGCCAAACAGAAGCCAAAGACAAATCACAGGTGGGTTAAATTGGCAAGCAAGCGTTCCGTGAGTGTGTATCGTGGATTTCCAAGCAGATGATTACTTTGAGTTGTGACAGGATCGAGCCCGCCGCGAAGAAAAAACTGAAGACAAAGAACGCCTGATCGCAGGTTAGGAAGAAGAAAACTTCAGCTCAAATGTAAGTTTTGCTTTGTATTTCAGCGTTCCTTTGCTGATAAATTTTCCGTTTCATATGCTTTCTTTCAGCATGAGCAGCATGTTAGCTTAAGGCTTCCTTTTTCAGTGTTGTCAGAAATAATCATTTCATGGAACGAGCAGTTTTTTTACCAAAAAAATAATTTCACATAGAAACATTTAAACATTTAAGTCACTGACGTAGCCGATTTGCAAAACGTTCAGCCTCTATCTCTAGGCACTATTCATTGACTTGATTTACGCATCGATTCGTGCACTAGATTTCGTAAGTGGAGATTGTTTTCCTTGGCCTAACACTGCGGTAACACGAACGTATCCTGACCTTAACTCTAACCTAATACGAAGCGCTAACCCTAAGCAATAACTTTAACCTTGAACGCTAGCCCTAACCCTAAAAAATAAGAGCTAGCACTAACCCTAAGCAATAACTTTAACCTTGAACGCTAGCCCTAACCCTAAAAATAAGCGCTAGCGCTAACCCTAAGCAATAACTTTAACCTTGAACGCTAGCCCTAACCCTAAAAATAAGCGCTAGCGCTAACCCTAAGCAATAACTTTAACCTTGAGTGCTACCCCAAACCCTAACAAGAATCATACTAACCCTAACCTTGTTCCGTAACCCTAACCTTCAACGTTAACCCTAGTTTCGAGCGGTAACCCTAACCCTGACTCTAATAAAACTGGGAACTCTTAACCCTAGGAGTTAAAGTCAGCATTTGAAAACAACTTCAAAGAGAAACAACGCTAATAGTACTGTGTAACAAAGCAGTTCCAAAAGACGCGGACTGTGACATGCAAGTGTTTTAGCATATTTTATTTCTGGAATACGCAATAGAAACGAGGGGAAATAAGTGCAAGGCAGTTTTCTACAGGTATAAACAAATTGGCATGCGAAGTTTGGAGCTGTGTTGGCCATGTTCGATTTCAGCGAAAAATCTAGCGGACATTCTTGCACGTGGCCTTTCAACTGAGCTTACATGCTGCGTGAAATGAACTTTTCACGGTTCTCTAAGTGAAATCAAAGTCCTTGGGCGGCGCGATAATGTGAAGTCAAAATTTCAACTGTCCGTAAATGACCTGAAATCAACATTGTCTAAAGCTTGCGCATTGCGTAAAATTAACATTTGCCTGTAACTTGAGTGAAATTAACGTCTTTGCGGTCGCACGTTAACGTGGAATCAACATTCTAACGGTTTTTACCTCAAATCAGCACTTTTTCAAGGTTGCACGCTGCAAAGATCAATATTTTGCGGGATTTTAAGTGAAATTACCGTCTTTGCAGTCACGTGCTGGCGTGACAACAAATACAAGTTTTTGCATACGTAATATCTCGAAAACAGCTAAAAAAAAATCCCTACCAGTGAAAACGGCAGTTCAGTTGCAAAGACACGAAGAAGGATTTTGAAAGAAGAAGAAAAACAACAACGAAAAAAAAAAAAAGATTTCATCGACCTTGAATCGAGCCCTCGAGTGTCACATCAAAACAAATTCGAATCAGCTTCGTTCGGCGCGTTATCCCCTTGAGCTAACGAAGCAGCGGTGAGAAACCTTTGTGTTATAGTGACTTGATCCTTTAGCGAAACAAAAGGTTTCTTTTGTTTTTCGTTCAACAATAGATCACTGAGGGTTGTTTGCATACGTAATATCTCGAAAACGAAGAGCAAACCAGCGAAAAAAAATACAGGGTGATGTTTTTCAAATGGAATAAAGGCCACATGCAAAAATTCAGCTAATTTGGAGCAAGAAACAAAAACAACCAAAATCGTCACTTATCCCCCTTTTCCACTAGCCTCCTCAAATGTACATCACAGAATAAAGAAACAGAATGACACTCATTGTGCCAATTGGTCATAGCCACACTCTTGGCTCCAGCCTCCTTGTCAAAAACCAAATATCCTCATTTACAACCCTTTAAAGTGGGATAGAGAGTCCTGCTCAGAACACACATGGTTCCCATATTGTCTAAGCTCTCCTTAGTACATTGTTTGGAGTGGATGATCCTTAGTTCAGCAAAACTGTTATCATGGCATTATGTACATTTCTGGTGCCCAAGTTTAAAGAACACTGCTCTTAACTAATATCTCTAGTCAGAATATTCCTGACTCACTGTTTTCTATTTTACTGGAATGACTTGCAACTTATTTGAACAAAGTACAACATTAATATCTCTAGAACAAAAGAGGGTATTTCATGGGGAAAATGTCACTCTTCTTTATTTTGAAACGTCTTGTAAATAAACAGCCATGATTATTTTTTCTCTTTTCAAATGTAATAAAATAGAAATACATTCAATGTAGTAAACTACTGACCTTGACTTTTCGTTTAGGAATGGGAACTGCGCATTAGCATCAAAAGCCAAACCAAGCTTCTGGAAGATTCTGTTTCAGTGTTTTCTTTTGGTCCCAGTTCTGACACAGTGTTTGGCTTGGGTGTAAAAAATTAATAAAAACAGGTTTCAACTGCATGTATCTTACACCAAAATGTGGTCTATTCTGAAAAATGAATTTAAATGGCTAATGGCTAGTTAAGTACAGTCTCACATGACACTCCAACTTAATCATTGTTACATTTATTGCTCTTGTCATGCAATCACAATAGAATATTTGGACCATATTACCTTTGATGATTAAAGTAATTCAAGTGACGAGGAAATCTACCCAAAAGCAAAGACTGCTTCAAGAATTAGATTTGTATCCCATCGCAAGTCAAGTCAGAACCCAAGTCAAGTGCATCTTTTGGTTTTAATAGCTGTGTAAAAATGGTGTCCTGGAGGTACACAAACAGCATATATCAGGGCCTTTTTCTCAACTGTCGATTGTGAGAATTCCTGCTTTGATTTGTCCCTACGTTTTAAAGAAGTAACATTAACACAGCATCCATTAATTTTCCTAAGATTCTGACCTCTATTAATCACACACCGCTGAGGCTGAGGTTCTATTTCATGAAACATTAAGAAAATTGATGCAGAGTTTGGAATTAGTACTTTGTGACAGTCTTGCATGCCATGTTGTGGCATCCACAGGGGAATCCATAAAGGAAAAAATAGATTCCAAATCTATTTCTCTGCCAGCCATACTGGCAAGTAAAATGTTTTTTCTGTCTTAAAACACTTAATATTTGTGTCAGCAAATTAATCACTAGTCTACTTTGCAGCTGTTATTAGGGTCGTCACGCAATGCTTCTCCCCTTGATGGGTACAAGCGTTGCGCGACGACCCTAATGGCTGTGAAGGAGACTAGTGATTAATATCCAATGTATCTTTCCATTGTGTCATAGTTAGCTACTAACTATGGTTGTGTTTGGGTTTCATGGAAAACACTTCTCTGCAAAATTAATGGATGGCAAGGCCTCAGCGCGTAGTACCAATTGTTATTGAAATTGTTTCAAAAACATGCAAAATGCTATTATGTCTGAGGGGAAAACTGTTTTATATATAACCTAACTGACATTATTTTAGCACGACAATAGAAGGTTTCACGGTTGCGGAAGCCATCTATGGTAGTTGGGGCAAACGCAGCAAAATTTACAGTGAATTTATGGGAAAAAATGTGATTTTGATGCTTGATAACTTGAGGAAGGTTACTATTCTGAAATTTCTGTGAATTGCAAACTAAAAATATTAGCTAAAAGAGTTAACTGATTAAATCTGAAGAGCATCGGTTTGCTGAGAAGTGAGAAATCGTGTTTTTAGTTTTTCATACAAATGCTTCTAAATTTTCCGCGAACGGTGGCTCCATTTTACAGACAAATATATGAGGTAAGAATTTAAATATGCGGCTTTCTTTGTAAGAGTACAATTCTCAAATTTGAGCGGTTACCTCTTTAAGCTAGCATTTTTAGTTAGTAATTCATAGAAACTGGAGAATGTCAGACTTCCTCGAGTTATCGAGCATCAAAATCACGATTTTTCCCATACATTCACTGTAAATTTTGCCGCGTTTGCCCCACTACCAAGATGGCGTCCGCGACCATGAAACCTTCTATAGTTTAGCCAAACAATATCATAACAAAGCGAGAGTGAAATGAAAAATATTGGTTCAAACTTGACTTGGGCTCAAACTTCACTTGTGCTACAATTAAACTTCCTGAAATAATACATGCATATACCAATTAGATAATTTTTTGAAAAATGGCTCACTGCAACAAAGCTACATAGGTAGTTATTTGGGAACTGGCTGGAAAAAGGCCAGTCAAAGGACATAACTAGTGCACAGTGGATAACATCAACTTTTTTAAAGACACGGAAAATATCAGCAGATGATCTTCAACTCAGTTTAAAAACCGAGTGGCTTCTATTAAAAATCGTTGTCTAACTATATATTTGACTCCTAGAGACGACTGGAATGAAAATTTTCTTTACACATTTTAGTACATTATCAAGCAGACAGCAGGTAATAAGTGGGAAATTTATCGACTAGGGGACATGGTATTGCTTTAAGATGAAATTCTTAGGAAAATTAATTTTCAGGTCCTGGGAGCTCTCGTGAAAGAGTGAAAGAGTTCTTTGAATCATAAATCAAAGTGAGAAAAAAAGGGACTTACTTTAACACTTTCACCTTCTTCTCTTTCTTCTTCCTTTTAAGTCCAGGTTTTGTTGTATTTGCTCGCTTTTTCCTCTGAGTTTTCTTCCTTCTTACTCCAGTCATGGTTCACACGATTCAGCGTGGACTCGAAAATCGCCAGGCGTCTGCCGGAAGAACACTGGACACCAGTCGCTCCAGATTCTCTCGTTCTAAAAGAGATTTCATCAAAATGGCGGCAACAATTTGAAGGCAAGGGATTTATACTTAAATAATCACTAAACAGGGAACGAAATGGACCCAATAGGAGATCGATCATTATCTACATCGCACCGTCAAAGTTCAGAATTTTACGCCGGCGAATCAACAATCAACTATGTCTGGCAGGTACAGTGTTGCTTGAAGACCCTTGAAGGAATTCGTGTTTGTTTGTTTGCACGTGAGATTCCTACCGTCGTCACTTGATCATATTAGCACACATTCAAAAACGCCGGCAACAAAATGAAGAATTTTTAATTAGCTAAGTGAAAGGAGACAAGTACGCAAACTCCGCTACCGTTTTCCTTACGTAACCTCTAGTAATTTTGCTTGCTAGCAGATGCTAGGTAGCTTATACATGCATGTTTGCTTCTATTTTAATTAGGTAAAGTTTAGAACCAACTTGTCAAGCACGTTTTTTTCAAAAAAAATTCTAGCAGATTACCCGTTTGTTCTGTATCTCGCAGTTTGCTTGTTCACTGCTTGAAAGATTTAGTATTATATTTGCACATACTTTTTATATATAGACTTTGTACTTAAGCTCTGTTTTAACTAAGTATAATTATCATTTCATTAGTACTCTCAGCAGGGACACAGTTTTGATCCAGAAGCAATGAACAAGGCTGTTGATAGCCAAAGGGACGGTCGAGGTCAAGGACAAAGGTGAGTAGCATAGATAATTTTACCGAAAATCTTAGCAACAATACAGAGTAATGTACCAGTCAAATCAAAGCTTAAACATCCCCTCCCCTCGGGCATACCCCGAGCATTTGACATATTTTCCTGCCCAGGAGGGAGGGAATTTGATGAACTTAGTCTTCCCGGTGGCAGGGCATTTGATCACTACTCAAAGGGGGTGGGGAATCTGATCGTTAACCTCGATTTTAAGTTACGAGTCGCGCTTATTCCATGTGGCATGATAAATCATGCAGAGACAAGCCTTAAGCATTCAAAGCGAAAGATACCCGATTTGTGGTGGACTGGCTGAAAAGCAAAGGCTTGCACAAGCTTTGCTCTGTATTTGAAGGTATTCAAGAACCATTTATATCATCTTTGGCATTTAAGAGTGTTGTACATACACAGCTTCCAGAGCATAATAGAAGCTAACTGAAAAGTTTCCGGGCGAGGGGGACATTTGATCACCTGGAATGGACCTATTATGGGGCATTTGAACAGCTTTTCGGTGGGGGAATTTGAACAAAAATTTTCCAAAAATTTAAAAGCCCAGGGGGTTGCCCGGAGGGGGGGATGTTTAAGCTTCGATTTGACTGGTACCCAAGTTTAATGTAGTATTCAATTTGAGAAGTAGCATTTATATATATTACATACAGGTTGATGTTTTTTTTTCACATGCAATTTCTTTTGATACACACTAGGGTCAATTTAGTAGTGATACTCACTGTTTACAAACAAGTCTTTTGATATTTAACTTTTGCCAACCACAGAACAAAAGAATCCTTTGCTTTGACAGCCAATAAACCTCTGGTTGGCACATTAATGACAACAGGTGTCATAACAGTGATTTACCCTATAAAACTTTTGCACTTGTGATCTACAAGTTGTATCATTGTATTTACAAGTGCAAATGAAAACAAGTTTAATAAAAAGTCAGTTTAATAAAAGTCCAGGTTACAAGTGTCTGACTTGTATTCATTGGTGTAGCGCTATACATGTAAATAATGTTAAGTTTCAAATTAAAAAAAAAACTTTTGTAAGAATCCAACTTATATTTTTAGGAGAGTACAAAATACAAGTTGTATGTCACTTGTAAACATTGAGTAAGTCCTCCGAATTGGATATTTTGTAAAGTACTTCTATGAGCTGCCAAGATCCTGTTCTATGGGTGTGGCTTGAAATTTTTTCCTCCAGTAAGAGGTGATAATTCTTGAATAGTGGCCACACTGCCGTGGCTGAGTGGGGCGCTGGATTTGAAATCTGGAGGCCTCTGGTTCACATCCTGCACCCTACTGCTATCTGGATTTGTTCTTGATAGTCCCGGGTTTTCAACTCCTTGACTGCGTTGTGTAAATAGCCAACTGGTTAGCCTCCCACCAGTTGGGATTCTTAATAGTTTATGTTCAATTTGCAAAATTTAGTTACTTATTTGCAGTGCCGCCAATTAGCACTTCAGTGCTAAATACACTTGACACTCAAATAAAGTTATTATAATTTATTTATTATTATTATTATTATTATTATTATTATTATTATTATTATTATTACCAGTATTTTTATTATCATATTTCAGTACAATGCCTTATTTAATCACTGTAAAAATTCCAGCTTTAGATCTTTTGAGGCTAAACACCCGAAGAGATATTAACCCATTGCCCATGATGCACCCCTAATTCTCTGGCGTTTTTTGGAATATTTCAGAGAGAGCGAAAGCACAATAAACCATATGCGTAGTAACCACAGATACAAGATCAGGTTTCAAGATGTCATTTATTCAAAGTCGAATAAATGAAGGGCCAAAATATTCAAAAATATTAACAAAAAGACCTCAAAATGATGTGTAAAACTGATAAGAAAGCAAGAAATTATATATTTTATGTCTTTACCATGTGACAAAGTGTCCAACAGAAGCTGAGAAAACTGAATATGCAAAAATGAGTTAACTATTGACTTCAGAGGATAAAACGAAACCAAATACAACAGAATTTCCTTTCTTGTACTATTTGGGAATGGGTTGACAACTGAGAAAACAACAGAAAATAAAAGCAAACTCATGAAAAAATCAATCTGAAAACAAGAAATCGATTAATTTCCCTGCACAAAGAAATTCCAATACAGCCGAAGAGAGATGGAAGTTGTAAATCAATAAGACGAAAAAGAACAAGCCAATTAGTTAGAGATCAATCGTATTTCAACTGTGTTAAATTAGTGCACATCTATTTCTTTTCTCATTTGTTTTGTAGTTGCTGAATAAGACTCCAAAAATTATTTGAACAAAGCGATTAAAGAAAATAGACAAACTGCCTTGTGGTCGCCGTAAATTAAATATGGAGAAGTTGCTTGTCGCTTTTAAAACCTAAAGTTCGCAGATACATGTACAGGTAACCAAACAAAAGAAAGCCAAAAGGAAGCTCAATAACAATAAATATATAATAATAATATTTCATTCAAGCTGAGGCGAAGAAACCTATTTAAAAGCCAAAAAATTTCCAAATTTCACAGACATGCTTCGCTGCACAACCACATGTTCAAAATAATTCTTCACGCTAAAGTGAGAGCTGGAGTTTTTACTGACTGCTTTTGCTGTCATTTTAATGCTCTTGGCTTTACCAATCCTTCGTTCTGAAAGTTGAATTCAACTTCAAAGTAATAATGTACATTTACCATTTTTGTTTCTCATATCCAAAAAGCTGCTTTAAATATGTGATCTGTTGTCAAAACTTACTTGAAAGTGCTCCGATCTTCATATTTCCACAGCGATTGTAGGAAGAAATATGTCTTCATTAGAAAGGTTTGAGGACTTTGTATAAATTATGTACTCCTTGCTTTTCTGTTCTGAGGCCACCTAAAACATGAATTTTTTCTTTTTATTTTAAAACCCAAAGCAGTTATTTCTCCTTGTTATGAATCAAAACAAGACCTTGGAAGTTTAAGATTTGGCCTGCAATGCATGATGATTACCTCCACTTTTCGAGCGTATGATTCTAGGAAGAAAAACTGTCTTTCTAGGACCCCTAAAGTCCTCTAAAAATATGCGCAGAAAGTCCAGTCTGATGGGTTTATTAAAATTATTTGTCCTCAAGAACAATTTAGGAAAGTCAATTGTCTTTGCATGCATTTTTTCAGGCAGTTACAGCACAGGGAAATGGAGGGGTTTTTCGCACGGGCGGTTATGGGTGGCAACCATGTTTCCTCAAGCATCTGTGCGGGAAAACGTTTAGCTTGGATTCGTTTTCTTTGGTCATTCCCCATGTCTCGCAACCAGAGGGTACAACGGCAATATTGTTGGTTTTGAAGATCATGATCTTTGTCCTCTAACTGAGGAGACTGCTCTTCCCAGAAATTGATTAGTAAACATTTATGTCAGTGAACATGAGCAAGTACAGATGCACTACTAATTGAAGGCCTTCGTGCAAAAAGGGCGTATATCGGTTTTTGGCCGATTTTCATTTTTTTCAGGATCGAGCTAATTTTTCACAGACAGACTTGTTTTGACATGAAATGCATCGTTCCGTAATTGTCTTGGTGAATTTGCGCTTCGTTCTCCAGAAATAACGTATGCAAAAAAACTCAGTTTTCTTTTGGAGACCTTTTGTTCAACGAGAAACAAAAGAAACCTTTTGTTTCACTTAGTTTTATTATTCGTATAATTACGCAAATCAGTTATCGCTGCTTAGTGCTGCTCCGTTAGTGCAAGCGATTAAGGCGCGCTAGAGAGCGGGTCTGGATTTGTTTTGTTGTGACGCGGGTTCGATACAAGGTCCGGCGCTTTTTTTTTTTTTTTTTTTCTGTTTCTCTAGCTATTTCACAAACCAAAACATCAATTTAAAAATTTTAACTTGCTGTCAAAGCTGCCAACAGTAAGCGTTTAAGTTCGGGTCGCGTCGAAATATGCCTTCGAAAGATTTGCTCATAAAGATGCCGCTTCACGCAAAACTGAGTTTTTTGCATACGTTATTTCTAGAGAACGAAGCGAATAACTACCAAAGCAATTACAGAACGATGCGTTTCATGTCAAAACAAGTCGGTCTGTGAAAAATTAGCGCGATCCTGAAAAAAAATGAAAATCGGCCAAAAACCGATATACGCCCTTTTTGCCCGAAGGCCTTCAATTAATACCTGAATTCTATGGTATACACTTCTCAAAATTTGCAAACCCTCTGTAGTGAATGTCATACCATGACCTACATGTACTTGCAGGAATACTGATCAAAGTAAATTGTTGTTGTCGTTGTTGTACCTAGAAGAACTATCATCCTAGCCTGTAGTGGGCTTACAAAAAGAACACCATCATTTGCTGACTCATTACTTCAGCCTAAATGTATATCCACAGACACTAACAGACTTCATGAATCTATTTTGTTAAAAAAAAACAATTGAAGGGTTCGGTGAAAAAAGGGCGTTAGGTATTTTACGTATTTTACTCAAAACTGAACTTTGTCAAAAATGCTCCAAATTTCACATGCAGTTTTGTTTAGGTGCGCGTTAAACAATGTTCTGTATGTTTTCTTGCTGAAGTTTGCTTCGTTTTCAAAATATTATGTTTGCAAAAAACCTGTATTTGTTGTCATGTCAGCACGTGACCACAAAGATGGTAATTTCACTTAGAATCCAGTTAAATATTGATCTTTCACAACATGTAATCTTAAAAAATGTTGATTTCAGTTGAAAACTGTTAAAATTACTGATTTCCGGTTATCGTGCGACTGCACAGACGTTAATTTCACTCAAATTACAGTCAAATGTTACCTTTATGCGATTTCACGTTACAGCGTGATGACAAGGATTGTGATTTCACTTAGAAACAAGCAAACTGTTCATTTCATGCAGTGTGTAAGCTCAAAAACGGCTATTTTAGGCCTAGATAGGTTAAAATGTTGATTTCATGATAACGCGTGACAGCAAAGATGTTGATTTCACTTAGAAAAGAGCAAAGTGTTGGTTCCAAGCAGCGTGTAAGCTCAAAAACGGCGATTTCAGGCCTAGATAGGTTAAAATGTTGATTTCATGGTAACGCATGACAGCAAAGATGTTGATTTCACTTAAAAAAGAGCAAAATGTTGGTTTCAAGCAGCATGTAAGCTCAAAAATGGCGATTTCAGGCCTAGATAGGTTAACATGTTGATTTCACGTTAACACGTGACAGCAAAGATGTTGATTTCAGTTCAAGAAGGGAGAAATGTTAGTTTCACGCAGCCTGTAAGCTCAAAAACGTCAATTTCAGGCCTAGATAGGTTAAAATGTTGATTTCACGGTAAAGCGTGACAGCAAAGATGTTGATTTCATGATAATGCATGACAGCAAAGATGTTGATTTCACTTTAAAAGAGCAAAATATCCGTTTCATGCAGCGCATAAGCTCAAAAACGTCAATTTCAGCCCTAGAGAGGTTAAAATGTTGATTCAACGTTAACGCGTGACAGCAAAGATGTTGATTTCACTTCGAAAGAGCAAAAATATTCGTTTTACATAGCGCGTAAGCTCAAAAACGGTCATTTCAGGCCTAGATTGGTTAAAATGTTGATTTTACATTAAAGCATGACAGCAAGGATGTTGATTTCACTTGAGAACAAGCAAAATGTCCATTTCATGCAGCGTGTAAGCTCAAAAACAGCAATTTCGGGCCTTTAAAGGCTGGTTTTCACTAGCGCATAAGCATAAGCATAAGCTGACATACGCAGAAGCAGTAAGATATATTTCGAAAATTATAGATCTTTAAGAGGGTATAAAAGCACTTAAACATCTATAATTTTCGAAATATTGTACATTTCCTCAAACGCATACTACAAGTTGTAGATAATGCCATGTTTTGGCAAAATGTATTGTTACATTTTGAAAAAGATCCACTCAGTCCGAGTTTTTAGACGTTTTCTATTGTAGTCACGTTACATACCAAATATGGGCGTGGTTTGTAACGTTTAAAGGAAAGGTGAATTGAACAAACAGGGTAAACTTTGATGCCCACTGGACTTCAGGAGCCCCAAAAAAGGAGGTTTTCAGATTTCTCTAGCAACAGACTTGTACAGCTATTGTAGTTAAGTTTCTTCCCCCTAAAACGTGTTGGTGACTTGCGGGTTTGTCAAGGCTTTATGATGCCTATCAACCACCAGGCAGGCTACAAGGTACTTAAAAACAATCCTTAAGATATTAGCCAAAAGAGCTCTAATGCATCACATCTCTTTTCTGTGCAAATGGCATTTGCCTTGACACTTGGTTGAAATTCACGTGTTGTGTTTCAATGTCACAATAACCTGTGTAAAAAGTGTCCAGTTTTTCGTTTATAAGCAATTTTTTAGATATCTTGATTTTTGAAAGAACTAAAGGAACAGAACAAAAAAAAAAAAGAAATTGACCAACCTGACCAACCTCGTATCGAGCCGGTGTCATGGCAAAACAAATTCCAGCCTGGCCCGTTCAGTGCCTTATCCACTTGTGCTAACAAAGCAGTAGTTAGAGATTAAGGTATTATAGTGACTTTATGGCTTTGTGAAACAAAAGGTTTCTTTGGTTTTTCAATCAACAAAAGGTCCCCAGAGGATT
>JAHPZR010001951.1:47500-65000 GCA_019787425.1 Platygyra sinensis
AGCATTATGGTGTCTTCCCTATTCATGTGGTATATTGTTCTGTATTTTGTTGAGGGCATTTTTGCCATTGTAGTTTACTGCTGTTTAAGCAGTCACATTGATTTGATTATGCAGGGTTATTACATGTAGATGTGATATAAAACTGCAAGGAAAGGAAACAAATAGTTTGTCTAGATCTGTCACAAACCATACTACTGTACAATTGTTTTTCTCTCCAAAACTTTGCTGTTACCCTGTAAAATTTCACATTCACACACAGCAACCTTTTGCATAAATTTGTAAATGTAGCAAAGTGGAAATTTGAGCATAAAGCTGCCTGATGTGAATTTACCATGATGCGAAACCACGGCTGAGAAATATGTTTATTTGTTTACTATTCTGTAATGTAGATACTCCAAGTGGTACTTCCTCAGTTGCTGACACTGATCTTACTACTCAGGTAAACAGAACATCCAGTTGTTAGAGGAAAGTCTGGATTTTTTTCTCAACATTCCTGTAGCAGGCAGGCAGGTTCTTCACTGTGATTGTAAATGTATCAGAGTCATGTGCATGTCTTGGATTTCAGTGATTCTCAGAAGTACTGGCACAACATGTTTCTCCATTTCTGTATCTAGGACATTTCCTTTGCTAGTGAAGGCATCCCTCATGGACCATTATCATCACGACCACCACCGATGTCTGGCTACACCACTCTGGTAAATCAAAAGCTTTTGAATTATTGTCACCTCCCAATAACTTGAACCGTCGGGGGAAATAGAAAAAGTTTCGAGTTATCGGAAGTTTGAGTTATTGCGGGTAAAATTATATAGAAAATGGCCTGAAAGGAAATCAAAGTTACTTTGAGTTACGGGGTTTGAGTTAGGGAAGGTTCGAGTTATTGGGAGTCAACTGTATGTCAATTTAGGTTCCTTAGCTAAGATTAATTCTTTTGCACTTGTTTCCCTGAAGGGTTCGCTATCATTTATGGAAGACAGTGGATTAAGCCAACCTTTAACACCCAGTAAACCACTTGCTCCTGCTGTTGAGGTAACTTCCGTCAGTTTTGTTTCTTTTAATATCTAGCTGGTATTGAATGTACGGTATACCCGGGTAAAACATGCAGTGATTCCAGTCAAGGAGTTTGACAACTTACATACAGTCTCAAAGGGGCACTGTCACAGTAGTTTTGCTGTTTTCAGCTTCATTTGTTACTGATATCTTTACCTGGTACCTTTAATTGTTCCCAAAATGCTCAAAAGGACTAACAGAAACATATCAAATGAATGGTGGCTCAGAGAGCAAACCATAATGAATTTCTGGCACTATTTTCAAGGAATGGCTCTAGAATTTGAAAAAAACTGGCTAGTTTTTTCAAATTTTAATCCATTTCCATCCTTGCCATGCAAAATGATAGGCAGCAATAAATGGTTTCAGTGTAGTGATTAAGTCCTAGGTAACAAAACTGCATCATTATTTTTGGGTTTCCATTCATACTGGAACATATTTCGACATTGTAAAATGACGCTAAAATACTGTGACAGTGCCCCTTTAAGGTTACCGGTACTTCCCACCTTCAGAGGCCAAAAAAATCATTTTTTTCTTTTATTTGTTTAAGTTTGTCATTTTATCTAGTGTTTCCAAAAGATAAACATTAAAAATCTCAAAAAACTGCCGTGTATTTTCAAATAAAGTTAATAAAAGACGAAGGTGTCATAATCTTGTTAATTGGCGGGACTCCTGGGGAATTTTTCACGGCAAACGTTCATTGCCGAAAGCCGATAAGATTACTGTCTCTTTATCTATTATGCTGTTAGAGCACGTATTTGTTTTGTAGTTCATTGAGACACAGAATAAATTATCAGGTTGTCGCACTGCCTCGCTTTCTTTTTCGTTTTGTTTTCTTCTGTAGCCTGCCGAGGTAATTTTTTCATCTTAATCTCCTAAGAAAAGTTTGACAAAGATGTTCCCACTCAATTTTCAGCTATCATGGATTTTTTTCACCGAAACATTGGTTCGTCTTCCTTTGTCAAGAGAGGTCACAAATAGAATCCTAATTAATTCTGGTTTCATTCGATTTTGCTTAAATTTTAACATGATGAAGCTGGATTGTTAAGGAATACATTTTACTACTGCCAATGTGTGGTAGGTATTAATGCTAAAGAGATATATCGCTTCGAAGTCAGGGTTTTGAAAAGATTGTAATTTTCTCCTAATACCTTTTTTCACTTCAAATTTTGTGCTAAAATATATTTGTTTTGTTCATCACAGCATGGTGGCACTTATCTTCAGTTGTGAGTAATTTCTAGTATTGTTGTTTCAAGGCGGTTTAACGCTGTATTGTAGGTAATAGCAGGCCGCGTCAGTAAGCCACATGCAGTCATCGACTGTCTATTTTTGGAGGAATACATCCACTTAGAGTGAATTTATAGGGTACGTAGATTTGACGGATTGTCGATAAATTTCGCCAGAACATTCCAGAGATAATGACAAATCAAAGTGTGTCGGGAAATTTTGATATATACAACACATTTTTCCTGTGGCGTTGATTTACGCAATGCGTATTGCATATTTTTAGCTACTCCAACTTTAGATGTGAATATCTCCATAACCAATCAGAATATTGCAAAAGCTGGACACACTTTTGTTGATTGAAGCCTTGTGAATAAGACTGTGCAGCCATTTTGCTCATACTGCAGAATCTGACACCCGATAAATTCAATAGAAGAACCCTTGGTCGTTTCACGCCTTACCACCTTCTGACACATGCTAAAAGAAAACATGGCCAAAATTGTATTTTTTTCGTAAAGTACGTTTATTAAGTTGTCTACTGATATATAGTTTGTTGGGATTTAATTGAAACTGGCGCACGTACGATTTTTTCCAGAAGGGCACCCGCGAAGGTGGGAAGTAACCTTAATAATACATGTATGTTGTGAGCAGTTAATTTCAGGTGTACATGCATGTCAGATATCATTGTACTTAGGCTTGATTTTGATTTGGTGCTGCTACTGTATATGTAAGTCTAATGTACTGTTCAGTACAATGATGAAGTTGATTTGAACTGCAAGAATTAAGATGAAATTGAGATGTGATCATCGCAGAACTTTATAATCGCAATTTAAGCAATTGCAAATTTTAGTTCCAAAAAATTTTCAGGGCTTCAATGGCATTTGAACCCATGGCGAACCCATGGGATTCAAACCCTGTCACTGGTAAAGACGAACTTGGTAAATTGGTATGCTCCCAGCAATATGGGTCTTCATAGCTCAGTTGGTAGAGTACTGCAGTGCTGACTTGGAGGTCATGGTTTCAAATCCTGCTGAAGCCCTGAAAATATTTTAAAGCCTAAAATTTACATTGAATTGTGATTACAACTGTGATGATCATATCTCAATTTCATCAGACGGTATATTGTACTCTTTGCTACTAACTGATGCACTTTTCTAAATTTGAATGTAGGATTTATCACCTGGAAGTGTTGTAGAGTTATCTCAATTAACTGAAAATGTCAGTATTTTGACAGAAAAGGATCCTGTGATTGCAGGTCAGTGAAATGCTTAGATTTTGGTGTATTTGTATTACTGAACAACAGTATCAAATCAGATGTACTGTATGTATATGGGAGACAAGTGAATTTAGCAAGTTAAAACAAATGCATACAAAACTCAGTTTTAATCTAGTTTATGATGGTGAGCAGCTTAGGTATAACTTTCATGTAGTGTGGCATGAGGTGCTCCTCTGATCTTCAAATACATGAGAGACAAGTGAATATAGCAAGTTAAAACAAATACTATGAAGGTCACCAAAATTATTTAATGCATTGGCACATTGACCTTCAGTCCTGAGCACTGTATATGATTAGTAGTGACACAACAGATACTCCAAAACATGCTTGCCTGGTAATTCTACAATGTACATGTAAGTGTTAATTTCTGTGATGCTTAGTAATATTGGACTTATTGGTGGAATTTGCCAATTATTATGTAATATTAATACATATACATACATATGATGCACGTTTTGTATTTGATTTCAATAAAAATAATTGTTTTGCTTAATCTATAGCCAGTTCCAGTTTGTTTGAAGAATTTATGAGTGCCTTTACATCCTTCCCTGACACAAGGCATATTTTTGATGTATTAGCCAGATATGAAAAGGTAATGGCTCAATGAATTGACCGAGTAAGGTCACAAATCTGATGTATCCATATTTCATGCTGATGAGACTAACTGCAGCAACTTCATTCTCAAGTGCACTAGCTTTTCTTAACTCATGCTGTAGTAGAACCTTTTAAATGTGTGACCATCTCTCATAAGCAACCATCCTTTTAAGTCATGATCAACCAATCACTATTTCCAGTTAGATCACGATATACATTGTACATGTATGGTCAGAACATTTTGTAAGTTGCATGTGTTACTGCTGTGAACTGAGAGTTTAAAATTGATTTCTTATGGCTTTAAAGCTCTGGTAAGTGACTGGTGTCTTGACACTGACATTTACCTGACTTGTAATGTACTGTGCACTTTCCCAGTCTGTAGCAGTAGATTAATTAACAGTAATCTTAAGAAAAAAGCAGTCAATAAGTTCAGTCACAGATCTTGCAGAACCAGCTTGGTTAATGGATACACTGGTTCATGGATATGTTGTGGTTTGAATTTATTTTTGGTTTAATTCTTGTTAAACCAGTTTAAATTTTTTAAACTGGTTCATATTTTTCAAACTGGGTTGAAATTTTTAAACCAGTTTAATTTTCAATTTTGAGCAGAATGTGAGCATGTGTCTTAGTAATTTGGGTTAAGCACTCAAGTTAGTGATTAGGCCTAAGCACTTAATTAGAATGGTTAGCTTTGATGTTAGGCTGGGAACTTTGCATATGACTTAGTAGTTTGGGTTGAGCTCTCAGGTTAGTGGTTAGGCCTACCTAACTACTTATTTGGAATTGTGCCTTCTTAGTAATTAAGACAAAGTTCATGTATGAATAAATTAAAATTTATAATTATGTATTTAATATGAATAAATTAAAATTTATATGAGAGGGACTGATAATTAAAACAAGTATGACAGCTCTTGCATCCAGTGCTTTCATGGCCAAGTGGTAATGACAGTGGGAAGCAGATCCAGAAGTTGGCGGTTCAAATCCTGGTGAGTATGAGATAAAACAAAAGTGAAACCTGCTGTTAATAAGTATATTTGGGGGAAGGGGTAGAGTAGCTGGCAGAACTCAGGAGGAACTCAGCAAGAATAGGAGAGAATAGGATAGAGGAATGTGAAGAGTTATTTTCGTTTTTTTATAGATGGTTGACAAAAAAAAATAAACTGGTTTGAAAATTTCTATCTGGTTTGAAAAATTTCAACCCAGTTTGAAAAATTTAATCTGGTTTTAAAAAAATTAAACCACAAAAAAAATTCAAACCACAACAGATATAACAGGTCTCTAACATTAACACTTACACTCTCAGATTTTGGACTGACTGTTTGTATGTGTATTAGCCCGCCTACGTAGATGTGATTGTGCATGAATGTTTTAGTACACACAACATTTTAGAAGATGCATACATGCATTCTGGTATATATGCTGCATCTTTTTAGGCATGCAGGCAGCAACTGCGAGTTCTTAATGGTTTGATAAGACAATCAACACCAGGAAAAGCTAAGTGAGTGCATTCATGTTATATGTTATTACATACTGCAAAAAGTTGGTTTATGGGTAACTGCATAGGATTTTACAATTTGACAGATACTGGTCTTGGACAAAGACCAGAGGATTCCAGATGCCTGCTTAACAATTGAATGTTGCGTTTAAGAATTTTTTTTTTTCAAACTTACCTTTTTTTGTTGACATCAAATACCGGTAAGTAAGAATACTGAACAGTCAAGACTTATTTCAAATACATGTGTACATTATATTGTCCCTGTATGACCACATCTCTATCATTCCATGTGAGAGTATGTCATACAGTATTAGTCTTCAATTTACACATGTCTAGCAAAAAAATCCAGTTTAATAAGCAATGGCTAGGTAGACATGACAGTTCTTTACTGATCTTACAAATCATCTATCCTCATTTCACAACAACAACAACGCTTCAGGGTGCATAAGGCTTTGGCCTTGCAAACAATTGTTAAAAGTACTTATGTACATAATTATGTACCGGTAAGTAAAAATTAATTATGTACATAATTATGTAAGTAAAAGAGTAATTAAGTATATAATTATGTATTTTTTTGGTTGGTTATTGATGTTGGATAAGAGCTGATAAGTTGAGACCAGTATGGTATTTTAAAATTTCAAGCATATCGCTGCAGGAACAAGTTGTATTTGTACAAGTGTATTGTAGAACAAAGGAAATATCCTTAACATTTGTTGTTGTTGTTTTTATTATTGTATTAGATTTTCTAAACAAGCTGATATCTTGTACCTCATTTCTCAAGAAAGTTACACTTGGAGACTAGTTGGCTCATTATACAGGCAAGTCAAATGTGGATGTTGTAGTTTTAAATGCCTTGTAGGTTAGAATGATTTCAACTAAGTTTAATTTGTTTCAACCTGATTTAAATATTTGAGACCATTTTTAGCTCATTCATGCGCGCGCAGCGGAAGCAATGAATGAGTATCGTGGGCAAATGTCGCCGGAAGTTGTCCGTAGACGGAAATTTGTGGACAGAAATTTGTCGACGGAAATTGTGGCTGTGGACTGTCGCCGGAAGTGAAAGTTTCCTCACCACCCCTCCCTGCTTCGGCTTAACAAAAGTGCCAAAAAAAACTTCGATGCCGCTCATGCCGCTGCAATAAGCCGAATAAGTAAATGCAAAGATCAACAATAAAGAATGTTTGCATGTCGTTATAAATTTGAACCACAAATCAGAATTTCGCAACATCTGGAAATCGCAATATGGTTGAGAAGCCGAGATGTTTGCGCCTAGGGGGCTCTAAATGGGATTTTTTGCACACGCTACCACGTGCAAGTGTTAGATCTTCGAGGCAGCCATATTGTTGAAGGAACTTGTTTGTGTTCCTACTGGCGAGTATACGGTTTATACCTTTTTCTTCCTACAACCATCGCGAAAACATGAAGATCGGGGAGCGCCTTACAAGTATAAAGTTTTGACGACAAATCACAGATTTAAAGCAGCTTCTCGGACTTTAGAAACAACAATGGTAATGTAAATCATTACTTCGAAGTTGATTTAAACTTTTGAAACGATTGGTAAAGCCACGGCGTTAAAATGGCTCCAAAAGCGGTCGTCAAAAACTAGAGCTTTCGCTTTTGCGTGAAGAATTAATTTGAACACTGCTCGACGTGTGTGCGACACGTCTGTGAAATTTTCAACATTTTTTCGCTTTTAAATAGGTTTCTTCGCCTCAGCTTGAATGAAACTTCACTGCTATTGAACTTCCTTTTGCATTTCTTTCATTTGGTTCTCAGTATTTTGGAATTGTAGGTTTTTAAAGTGAACAGTAACTTGCACGCTGGATTTCTGCATATTTAATTTACGGCGACCTCCAGGCGCTTTGTTTATTTAGATTATTCGCTTCGTTCAAATAAAATTATTTTTGGGAGTCTTATTCAGGTACTACAAAACTGCCAAGAAAAGAACTGAATGGCTACTAATTTAACACACTTGAAATACGACTGATCTCAACATAATTGGCTTGTTTTTGTTGTCTTTTTATTCACAACTTTCATTTTTGTTTCGCAGCGCCGTATGAATATTTCGTCACGCAGCGTAGAAATTAAATTAATTGATATCTTGTTTTCAGATTGATTTTTACCTGCGTTCTTCGCTTTTATTTTCCGTTGTTTTCTCAAATGTTAGCCGTTATAGAACAAGAATGGAAATTCTGTTGTATTTGGTTTTGTCAATAATTAACTCATTTTTTTGTTCAATTTTCTCAACCAACGCTTTTAGGCTGGCCTAAATCTAAATATTATTTAGCAGCATAATAGTCATTTTACTAGATATCTTTAATATTTCACCACGAACATCGTAAATTAGATTTTTAGACATCCTCATATTTTGTTTCTCATAAGCAACCTATTGCCCTTGACAGAACTTTGGGGAGACTGACTGCCAGCCCTGGGTTGGTGGCAGGCACAGTGGCCTCATGGTTAGTGTGCTTGTCTCTGGATAAAGCAGTCTGGGTGCGAGCCCTGACCAGGGACACTGTGATGTGTTCTTGAGAAATACACTTTTCTCTCACACTGCCTCCTTCCACCCAGGTGTATATAAATTGTCACGGGTGAACTTAACGCTCGGGATAACCCTGCAATGGTCTAGCATCTCATCCAGGGGAGAGTAGAAATTTCCTAGTTGCTTCATGCTACAGAAACTGGGATAAGCTCTGACCTGTTAGGCCCCTTGGCTCATATGCAGACCTTTACCATTACTGGGATGGTTCAGATACAAAATGTGGACTATGATTGATCAGTGGTTTCCAAATTAAAGGTAACCATCGACCAATCATAGCTCACATTTGTTAACCCAGAGCTCCTAGTGCCAAAGGCTGACTTTTAATCTTCCCTAACTTAACGTAAACAGCAATTAGTTCCGAGATGATTTGTGCGGTTTTGGTGTTCGTGGTAATGGATCAACAATATGTGATCCCACATAATGCCTATCCCTGCAACAAAGGGGACTGTCTGATTTCCAATCCCAATGAGGAATGGATATTTTCCCAAGAATAATTAACAATTATTCAGCGACACTGAGGTGAATAATTGTTTTAGTATATACCACACAAGCTGAATAACTAGCGGCCAGAAGAGTAACTTTATTTGTGGCAATGTACCGACAAAAGCCATTTTGTTTTTCTTCGGCTGCTCCGAAGTAAATAGTACGTGGCTAATCACCTCCAAGATAGCCAATCAGTGCACGCAAAAAGCACTATTCCCTTGTGTGGTATATACTAATTAACAATTAGACTACGAGCCCGAGTTTTCTACGCGCAGATAGTCAATGAGGCGTAGCCGAGTTGACTATCGCTCCTAGAAAACGAGGGCGAGTAGTCTAATTGTTTTAGTATAAATTTACCGTAGTCTCATTGCATAAAAATAAAAAAATGTCAAGTAACGCATAGAAAAAACTGTTTTATTATGTAACATCAGGTTCAACCTGATGCGCGATGTGCACTGATGCGTGACTGTTGACTATCAGCAGATAGTCAACGGTAATATAGCCAATCAAATTCACGGATTCACGATAGACTACAGTAAATTTATACTAATGATATTTAATATATACCACACAAGTGAATAGTACTTTTCGCGCACGCTGGTTGGCTAGCTCGGAAGTGATTAGCCAAGTACTATTCAGCTCCGAGCAGCTGAAGAAAAACAAAATGGCTTTTGTCGCTATATTTTAACTAATAAAGTTACTCTTTGGGCCATTAGTTATTCAGCTTGTGTGGTATATACTAAAACAATTATTCACCTCAGTGTCGGTGGAAGTGGTGGATATTTACCTCCACTTCGGTGAATAATTGTTAACTATTTGAACTTCATTCCTGCTGTTTCATACGGGTTCAACTGTAGCAATATTTCATAACCAAGCAGCAGAATGCATATTAGTCATTACATGAATGAGCTGGCTCTAAGAGCCCTTTGATTCCTTTCACTTTTTAGGGTGTTCTTTATAAAAATATACACCACCAGTGTCCACCCTACCTTATGTAATGTAGCAAATTATCTGTGTGCAACTGAAGTTTGAAAAAACACACCCTTTTAAAGAACACATTGCTTTTCCCTCTCCCCGCCCAATGACAGTATTAAACTCAGGAGAAATTGCAGGTACTGGTTTTCAACATTTTCTGTGGGGTTAGGGGAGAGGTTAGGCAGATAATGTTGTATTTGCGTCTAGCTTACATTGTGTGCAATTGCGCCAAAAATGTAAATCGCCCAGATATGAAAATCTAATTTCTGACTTGGTAGTCCACCCTCACTCCCCCAGGCCATGCAAGCAGTTTTTTCAAATTTTGTCATGTTTGTTGGTCTAGTAAGTTACTGGTCCAAGACTGACTCCCCCTTCCCCATTGATGAAAATTAAACCTAGTTTGAAATCATTCTGACCTAAAATACACTTCAAAGTGCAACACATTACATATACATACAGCATTACACGTAGTAACATGAATATTCAAAGTCAAATAAATTCTACTTCCTTTCTTCCTGCCTGACTGCTTATTTAGGTCTGTCTCAACAAATTATATACTGAAATCCAGATAAGAAGTAATGAGCATTGTATTGTCTACTGCATGCGTTTTTGCTTTCATTGTACTTTTATTTTCAATGAAGTTGAGTTAAATAAATTCATCACGCTACTTTTGGAGGGTCATTTCTATTGGATTGTATACTTACATGAAATAGTTTTAGATAGCTGTTGATGAGATCATGATGGTCATAATGTTGCATTCAATCTGATTTTTTTTGTTTTAATCTTGTGTGTGTCTGTTTTTGTAGTGATCGTCTACAGAATGGAATAAGTGATGATGAAGCCATGCTTACAAATTTTGTGGTATGTATGCAATGTTCTGGGACTGTTGTTAAGATATTTTGTACTTAACAGTGTTTCTTTAAGCTTCCTGTCCAGAGTTGAATGCTTAATGCAACTCAGTGGTTGCCTAGAGTATTCACAGGTAATCAAAGAACAGTAACAAGGTTGAATTCAGTTTTGTAACTTGCAAAAGTGGGCAAACTATACATAATTGCAGCATGTACAGAAAAGGTCATGATGCCTTTGCATTTGCAGCAATTTATAACATAATTTAAACTATGAACTGCCTGGACATGTAAAACTGCAACACTATTGTTCCATTGTGGATTCTTTTAACAGGGAAGAAACTGGAGTGAAAAGAAGATTACAAATAATTTGTATGAAAGAGAGGCCTCTACGAGACAAAACCAGGTGTGTGTATTTGGAGACATAATTTTAATGTCTATCTTGAGTGAAGTTTTCTAGTTTGTAAGATTCACTTTCAGTGACAATAGTAATGAACACAATAATAATAATGATAATAATAATAATAATAATAATAATAATAATAATAATAATAATAATAATAATAATAATAATAATTAATAACCCATGAAGGCTGATAATGACGAGGGCTGATAATAACAATGATAATAATGGTTATAATAATAATTATTTTATTATGTTAAAGAATAAAATACAACAATGCAGAACAAAATCAGGGGGTAGGCTCCCCTGGGTCCCTCCCCAAGATCTGCCACCATACTTGTACCAGTCAGACACTGGGTAACATGCATATACATTTTCTTCACATGCGTATAAGGGGAAAAAAATGTTAAATTCCTTTGATATTATTTTGTGGAAACGTTTAATTTAGTTTGTGTGGAACAATATTTAATACATATAACAATAAATGCATCATTGCGAGAAGATAAAGAAGGTGTGCTTTGTTAGATTGTTGTTGACTGGTTAGAGAAGAATGCAGAAGATTGGTTGGAAATCTTTTTGGAGACTGATAAAGTGGAGTATTTCTCAGAATCAGTGTGTTGGTATGTGTCTTTTCTAATTCTAGTTCTGTAAGTTGTAATTCATCAATTCACAAAGTTTTGTGCAAAGTTTCCTATATTGATGCAACAGAAATCAAGTCTAAACCATTGCTGAGAATATTTATCACCTTCCATCATTTATTTACACAGTCAGGCCTTGTGAATAGGTAGCATCTTTGTAATAAATATGTGAAGCTGGATAGTAGTTTTCAAAGACAAAATACTATATTATGATTGTCATTCATGAAAGTACAGTTTTTGCTTTCTATTAATTATATAAAAGACAAGCATGTGACCTTTTCCCTTTGTCTCATCATATTCTGCATGTGAGACTTCTGTTATGTTCCAGTGTTTCTGTACCTGGGTTATTTGTACATTGGAATGCAAAAGTGCATATAAAACATTAATGAGAAACTTGTATTCTTTTAGGGAGAATACTCTTCATGCACTGCAGCAAGAAGGACGAAATCTAGGAATGAGAAGACCACTGGTGACAGAGATGGTAATAGCTCTTCCTACCTCTCTCTTTCTACCAGGAATGTTGTAAATTTGTTGTATACATGTATGTACATAATTTTGGGGAGTGTGAACAGTTGTAGATATCATAGAAGCAAAACTTTTTTCCACATTGTGTACATATGTAACACAGTGCCAACTCAAATAATAATCAAGTGCCATCCTTAAATAGCCCATAATTTCCCTCTATGAGATGTGACTACAGGGAATAGCCTGCAGAACAGGCACAATTTTTGCCTATTTCAGGGGAACAGAGGCGAAAGCGAGGCGAGTGCGAAGCGCAAGTTGCGTGCAAGGGGAGGATCAATAAAAAAATTAGCGATCCTCCCCTCGCACGCAACTCGCTCTTCCCGCTCGCCTTGCTTTCGCCTCTGTTCGCCAGAAATACGCAAAAAAATCACGGCTGTTCTGCAGGCTAGCAGGGAATCATGGTAGTTGTATATGTCATCTTGTACAGAGTCATTTTTTGCTACAGGTGATTAGTCTAAACATGTCACATGACTAAACATGCCTCAGCTTAACCTGGAGATTGAATACCTTGAGTGATAATCTGCAGGTTTCAAAAAAGTCTGCAGTAACCTTCATTTGACTTTGAAAAATATGCTTGGATAATTTTTTCAATGATAGTATAACTGTTTGTCAAAGCTCACAGTTTTCCTCAAGTTTCACCCTCAGATAAATGGACAAATATCTAAGCATTTTTTACATCAAATGCAGTCTATTTTTTATTTACCATATTTTTTGTTTAGCTTTTTGGAAGAGATAATGCCCACAGACAAATATCTGAGCATTTTTTGCAGCAAATTGACAGTCTTTTGTTTATGTATATATCTGTTTCAAGGGTCAAGGTTTCAGTTAATTTTGCCAGGGTTCTCAAATTTAAATTTAAATTATCGGGAAGCTCCCCATTCTTCTGTGCAGAAGGGGCAGGGGTGCCCCCCCACTCCACAAAGCTGCTGTGATCGCCATGCGATAGTGCTCCGGCTGCTTTACAATTTCCTCCTGCTACTTTTTTGCGATTTAATTTCCACTCTCGTCTCTTGAAGCTAATTCATGTATAGTAGCTTTAGGCGGGCCTAAAATTCATAGGATGGTATTTTTTATGGCCTTTACAATAGCCTTTCCATTCTCCTAAAATTTTTATAGGCAGGCAAAATATCAAAAAAACTGGGGAAAGTTTAACAAATTTTACAAGTAGAAACCAATTTGAAAACAATAAGAGCTTGAAGATTTCTACAGTGATCAGTGACATTACCTGTTGTAAATGCCTGCAGGATCCAGATGCTCCTGTGAGACAGAACAGGCCTCTGGCTGATTTGGATCAGGTATGGTTAGAGTTTTAACCAAATTCTGTACAGTACTTGACTGGATCAAAGGGAAACAGTTAGCTTTTGTAATCCCAAAATCTTGTCAATGAATGTTTTCTTTAAGGTGACATTCAGGATAAACCAAAACTAATTAAATAATTAACCTTTTACTTTTTGAAAGTCACATTTGAAATACGTTTAACATTGTATGTATGGAATCAGTGATGTGACTATGTGTAAAACATTGTCTCTATTTGAAGATTAACACAGGCACCTTGTCAGCGACAGGATGTGTAACATGAAAAGAGAAAGTGACAAGGAATGTTGACACAAACTGTGCTGCTAATTCTGCTTAGAAATATTCATAGGATTTGTTTTAATTTGATCATCCCATAAACATCTTTCTATTCTGTTATAGGAAGATGAAGCCAGGCTGCTGAAGAATATGTTTTCTTTGATCAGGGCAGGCAAACTAGAGGAGGTGAATAAAACCTTAGTTGATATTTGAAAGAGGAACAATGAAAAGTTCTGGCCCAGGGCCAACAAGCAACAAGCAACAACCAGGGCGTGAAGTATAATAATAGAGATTCTAATCGCGTACTAAGGGCGCGTTTGTTTGGGATATCCGGAATAAGAATATGTATTCCGGAATATATTCCTAGATAGCCGGAATGGAAATCCAGGTATTCCGGAATGAGAATAGCTCCCAAACAAATGCTTACTCGCATTATTCCAATTATTCTTATTCCGGATTGATCCCAAACGAACGTGCCCTAAGTTACTGATGTTGTGTTTCTTTTCAGGCTCAACGTTTGTGTGAAAAGTGTGGTCAGTCATGGAGGGCTGCAACTCTTGAGGGTTGGAAACTATGGCATGATGCAAATTTGGATGGAGGTACACCATCTTACTTCAATCCTGTTTGTTGTTTGGTGACTGCATCTCTTTCAGTTTCTCCTGTAGTTTAGATTTTAGTCAACATGAACTCTACTTTTGAAGGAGATGAGTGAATGGTAGCACTTCATCATGGATAATGAAGAATACATTAATTTTTAGTGATGAAGATATTTTGTACTTTCAAAATGTTTCATTAATTTTCCAAATAACTTTTTCTTTGAAACAAGTGCGAGAATTTTACAATGGATAATTTGGCAAGCCTGATATCTATATGTTTTGTCCTTTGGCTCGTCAGAGACCTTTCAACTCGTCAAACATTGTGTTTGAAGTGCCGCTAGCTAGCATCAAAATGATGGTGGACACAATCTGGCCTTACCTATATCACATTTAAGGATTCCCAAATGCATAATATATCATTCAACAACTTGATATAATAAACATGATTAACATAGGTGAGGTGAGTGTTTGAGAGTGAAGAGTGGTGAGTGTTTGTTTTTCATGATAGCACTGTATCTGGATTTTACAATTTTACTTTAACTTTGAAACTGGAATACCTAGCAAGGCAGGCAACGTACATATGGTATCTCTGTGACCAGATCTTAGTTTCTATTTTTTTCCAGTGTCCAACAATGAAACTCTCACAACAACTGAAGGAAACCCATTCAGAGATGTGTGGAAAGCAGCTTGCTGGAAAATGTCTCAAGAGGTATTCCGACATCTGAACAAACTTTAACATATACAATGAACTTTAGGTTTTCCCCTTGCATGGCAGAGCAGAAATGAGTCTTGAATGATATGAAAGTTTGTTTTTTTTTTAAAAAAATGAAGTTTTCAAATGGTTTGGAATTTTCAATTTTTACATAATAATACATGTAGCTTCATGAACATATTGGAGGAGTATGATAGGAAAGCTTAGTGTTGGATATGAAGAGCATCTCTATTTTGTTACTTACTTTTTTTACATGTAAGTTCAAATGCTGTTGTTTATAGTGATCAATGCACTTAACCACAACTAGCTAGTTGACAGGCATGCCATTAAAAACTGAAAGAAACAAATCTATGAATTAAACACATAAGGCTAGGAAATCCCGGGAGACCAGTTAGCTATTTACAAACATGGCCGAGAAGTTGAACCAGGGTCTACCAAGAAACAACTCCAGTTAAGTGGTCAGAGCGGGACTCGAACCTCTGAACTCTGGTGATTTTTTGGCTAAATTTGGGGATAAATAGTTTTTCTCGAAGAAGTAGTAAAATTTATGGAAATAGGGAATTTTGAAGATTTGATGTTGTTTTAAAATTAGAATTTAAAGTTAAAAATTGGTAAACATACACCAAACAGTTGTCCGCCAACCTGGGGCGTCCTTTCGGGGGTGTTCACCAACTGTCTGGTGGTGGTCCAAAACTTTTTTTCTTTTAGTCCCTCTTTAAGCTTCATAAAATTTCCCTTAAATTAAGGTTCAGTCCCCCCAGACTTCGTCGCATCTTCGAGGTGAAAAGCTCTTGAGGCATTTTTTAGACACATGAGGCATAGCCTCGTTTTGGTGTTATGCTTATAATGCCATAAAATGCTGTTTTCATTTCTTATTTTGACAGACGTGTTAAACTCGTGATTTTCTTCACATCGATTAGCTTGACAGTAGCTACTGCTTAAATTACCGTTACGTCAGAATCTTCTTAAGTCTGGTGTCTTGACAGCTCAGCCACATGTCCTCCTTGTTTGTAGTCAGTTGTTTCATTCTCCAGATTGTTGACACAACTTCTTAACATCGTATTATCTTATGTAAAAAATAACATAATTTTTTAATGATATGGCTTTGGTTTTTTCATTAGAGCAAATTCAGTGTGTATGAAAGAGCTATTTATGCTGCACTCAGTGGTAACCTCAGCCAGGTAACCAGTAGTTGGACATGAGTTATTTATTAAGCCTGTGTATTGCAGTTTCAACTGAATAAATAAAGATAACAAAAAGTACTGAAATGCAAAAGTGACGAATTGTGAAAAATCACAAACGTTTCGGGCATAGCCCTTCTTCAGTGCGAGACTGTTCATTTGAAATAACGGAACAAAGCGCGCGGGGAAAACTAGACGCGCGCGCTGTTTATATGAAATGGAAAACATTATTTAGGCCATCTGGTTGCATAGTGCCGAGCCTAAAAATGATTTCCATTTCTAACTGCTTCCGTCTGAAACTGGAACCGGAACACCTCCTTAGGCCTCTTACAGCAATGTCTGATAGACTATGATCGGGAGAGTTAAAGTGCTCTGCGACCGGGAAACCACCAGTATTTTTTTGGATACTCCGAAGATGTTCGCCGAATCGTTCGTGTAGAGTACGACCGGTCTCTCCAATGTATAGCTGGGGGCATCGACGGCACGAGATCATCTTCGGAGTATCCAAAAATTAAAAACGCTGGTGGTTTCCCGGTCGCAGAGCACTTTAACTCTTTAACTATCACAGCATGCATTAGATAGTACTACAATCAGGGCATCTGGTTCATTTCAGCCAGTTTGCCCCTCTCTCTCATATGATTCACTTCATTGTTAAATCAAAAACACGTTTAACAAGATTATCATAGCATCAAGGTTGTGAACAGATACTTTACACCTTTGTGATGATATTCGGTGGATTTGTTCGTATATTGTGTGAAACACTCGATAACAAACTTAGGGAACTATCACATTCTATTTTATTTCCAGATTCTTCAAGTGTGTTCGTCATGGGAAGACCATTTGTGGGCATACTTTCGAGTCATGGTTGACGTTAGAGTAGAGCAGGTAATTGTGGACTTCTTCGTAGAACTTTTTCTCAGTCAGTAATTACTAAATGTTCTCGGTTTTGGGAGTAAAGGCTTTTCAGATCTTTTGGAAAAGAGCAAAGCTCCTGGTCATCAGCGGTGTAAGGGTTTTGTCACGTGGATTAAATGGATGTTTTTATTCAGTTGCCATAGTAACCTGTAATAACAATGTTACCCCAGTTCACATTGTATCTGATCAGCTCAGGTGCAATGTGAAAGCTAAGAATTGTACTAACCGCACGGAATACTCTGTACTCTGCGCAAAACGAATGTGTATTTACCAGCTTATCCTTGTGCTCTGGACTGTGTCAGAGTCGATAGGACCAAAGTAAACTGTGTTTGTGTTCATTATAGGAAATACGCCTCCATCCGAGGCCTGACAGAGAACTGGAGAATTTACCGTCTCTTTTCTGGGATCAGACGTAAGTATAATAGTCTTGTGTGTTTGCATGAGCTCATCGCTCTCTACTGCTGCTGGTTACAATACTTT
>JAHPZR010001951.1:70000-105000 GCA_019787425.1 Platygyra sinensis
GTCATTCATTTTAGGATGATTTTAAGGTAGACAGAGACACATCACCTGCTCTGGAAGCTGCAACTTCAAATGTAAGTCAGTGCAAGCGTCTTTGATTCCGAGTTTGATATGGACTGGATAATTTCGACATTGTCCTCGAACAACGAATAGCTGAAGTCATAGTTTTGGGATCTGAATGGACAGCTTTTTCTTGAGCAGCCCTGGAGGATACGGAACTAGCCATCTGTCGCAACTTGTGACCATTTTTTGTAATTGTACATGTCTACTCACAAGTTTACTGACCAGTGAACATAAGTTTAGATTTTAGCGTTGACCGGTAGATGTTAGTTTTGTCTTTTATTTTTCGGTCCAAGTATCGCCGTGAATGATGTAGTTTTTATACCCCGTGGCCATTGATTTTATCAATAGTGAGAGTTTTGTCTCCGGAGGCTGTGCCGTGAATTGACTCAGTTCGCGACTATTTCCTAGCATCATCGTTGATGAGATGACAAGCTGACTTGTATGGGTTTAAGAGAACGAAAGGGAAACTATCGCACATGTACGATCTAAGACACGTTTTCCTTTGCAGGAGGACCGCAAAAAGATAGAAGCTATTGAATGGCTGGTGTTTGATCCATCCCAGCGAAGTGAAGCTTTGAAACAAAGTAACGCCATCATGCGCTGCTTTATTGGTGAGTTGCAACCCTCTGATCATGTATCACCATATGTAACGTATTTTACATTGTGCAAGCTGGAAGAACTAGATAACACTGGCGTCTAGCAATTTACCCTACATTTATGACTTCGCATTATTACCCCGAGAGAAAGTTGTCCGTCTCGAAGATCCTTTGAATCAAGGTTAGTTAAGCTAAATTTACAAGGTTGTGGATCTTTGGTGAAATCTTTAATCTTTGACTTGTCTATTGATGTTCGTGCTATTCATTTATTTGAATAGCCACAAGAAAACACGCCGCAGCCCGTGAAGTTTTTGAGAAGGTTCCAGCTGACTCCATTCACGTGATTCATAAAGAGTGGCAAATTCGGGTCAGTACTGTGCTTTCTCTGCTTTCACTTTAGGACAGTTATCGCCGGTTAATTTTTTAATTTGCTATTCCAGTGGTTTCTTCTCAGTAGTGGATTGGTTTTGTCAATCACTGTCACACGCATAACTTTGTCGTGATTTTCATTAAGTGAAATATTGTTCTAATTCTCGTTTGACAGTGTACAGGGTTCCACCTTAGGGACCGAGAGGTAGAAGGGTCTCCCCCCCTCTCTTCCCCCGTACATTAAATGAAAGTCGAGATTACAGTTAACATTAAAATATATATCATCCAGGTCAAGCATTGAAGAAGTCTCATCATTACACCTGATTTCTACTCAGCGTTTATGTTAAAGATAACCGGATGTGTATCTCCTCAGACCTCTCTAAAGAGTTGTTGGCTTGCAGCTATTGGAAAACGCAAGCGTAAGGTGGAACGTTCCTGACCCAGTGAACGTAGTGTTTGTTAGGTTTGTTGTTTGTTGTTTAACAGGGTGGAACTAGTGCGTTGCCTGCTGGTGATGATAATGCCATACGTGAATACCTGTGCATCAAAGCTTACTTGGTAAGATAATTCTGTCATCCTCTTTAATCTTACCACTAAATTTTCATGTTTTCAGTAAGTGTACTGCATAGGTTAATGGGATCAGGTAGTGGTGAATTATGCACTGATGTTTACTAAATGAGGATTCTGGTTCCAATGTGTCACTCATTGTGTACTAGTCGGAACAGGTAATTACTATTGATGCTGGTTTTCGTTATCAATATATTATGCAGGAGGCACTGGATGCATTTAATGACTGGTTTCAGCATTTTCATCACAGCGTCCCAGTAAGTGAAACTTGTTATTTTTGGTGTGTGTTGGTGAGTTTGTTCCTGTAGGCTTGGCTGCTCAGTGGTATTCTTATTCTTTTCTGTCGCAGCCAAAGCCACGCCACGAAGGTCATGCTAATTTCACTGAGAAGGTGGCTTACGAGCAGCAGCTTAAACAGTACGAGGTAAAGTTTACACGTCCAGATGTTGGTGGCTTTTTTGAAGGGTGGTATTGCTGATAGTGCATTTTATACCATGCCATAGAAAATACAGCCAATTAGAAGGCAGGAAATCTGTTGTATATTTAGCAATTATTGAATGAGGCTGAGTAGGATATGAAGAATTCCGCAGATCAAGGAGAGTGTTTTCCACAGAGGCCGAAGGCCGAGGTGAATAACGCCCTCCGAGATCTGCAGAATTCTTCATATCCTACGAAAGCCGAATTCAATAATTGCTTTATTATTCATTCAAAATACTTCCACGTTCTTAAAGGAGTTTCGCCATTTCGCTCTTTGTTTTTCTGCTCACCAAAAAAAAATACAGTCTTGTCCCCAGGTTTTCTCGGTCAACGGCTCAATAACCTGCGGCAGGCTGCACTTTTGACGTCATCGGTTCAATAATTTTCAGCGGGCTGCACTTTTGACGTCATTGATTCAATATGACGAAGATTCTTTCCAAATTTGGTATACAGCAGCTGGTTATGGTGAATTATGCGTGTGTTTTTAACCAATCAGAAACGTGGAATTATTTTGAATGAATAATAATCGTCAGTATTACATCGAACCTTCCCATCGATCAGTGCAATTCAATGTGTTTTCTATAGCGTGGTACAAAATAGTTATACAATCCTTTCTCGTGGTACAACTGTGGAATATCCCACTCGTCACTTGTATTTTCTTAGTATACGCACTCGCCTTTAATACAAGTGACTCGTGGGATATTCCACGGTATACCACTCGGAAGCGTTGCATAATTAGTACGTACTTGCCGTACAAATGTAGTTGACTGGTTCATTCTTTTACTGATCATTTCATACTACAGGTGGAATTTGGAAGATGGAAGAACTCACTTGACATTCATACGAAGGTATAGCAGTTGGTCGTGATGTTTATCATGTTTCTCGTTTAAATCATTTTGAAATATGTAACATGTATTTTATTTGCTGTTCAGGCCACAGTGGAAAAAATTTACAACGTTCTTCTATTCCCTGATGGAGGCTGGATGGTAGATCACAGAGCGGTAAGACTGTGCTGTTTATGTTTGCACCATGGTGTTTGATTGATAACTTTTGCTTCATTTTCTCATTTCTGAGTTTTACCAAATCTGAACTTTCTTAGTATCTGGGGTATACTGAGATTAACTATCTCGGTGTATATACTAATCCGGGGTTCATTGCACTGATAAACAAGGCAATTTTCCTACCTAATGATTGTAAGAATTAACATTTTTTTGTTCAGATCACAGGGAGCACACAATCTTGCTGAGTAAGGATAGAGTAAATAAAGGAACGAAAAGAATGAATAGTTTACCTTTGTCTCATGTTGTCATCTCGTAGCTCACGTCGGAGATTTTACGGGGAAAACTGCTGCTTACAAATCCTGCAAAACACTGTAGCGCTAAACTCGTACCTAGGCCTTTCCGCGCTCAGGCAAAAAAATTCTTTGGTTTGTATAAAATTTAACAAGGGAGGCAACTCTTTGCCAAAACATTTTGAACGCACTGCGAATATTCGCTCGAATCTCTAAATTTCGTTGCTTTCACGAAACCAAACAAACACAAAATGAGGTCGGAAGATTTTTCTACAACTTGGCCGAGTTTGTTTTCGAATACTTTTGCGACAGTCGGAGAATTTTAGCGACTTTTGCAAAGTTTTGTCTTAATTCGCTTTTCGCAACATGATCGTACCGTTACCCAAATCCCAAACACGTCATCCAGCGCGCGCTCGTGCTCCTCTCCCTCTCCCACATAGGTTTTTGACGTAAAAAGTTTTTTCAAAATCCTTCCCCTTCTCCCAATTGTTATCACAAAATCTCGCTAAAATGCTTCTGGTATTAGCTCCCAACATGCTGTTTTCGTGCGGAGATCGGGCGACCTCGTAAGCGCAAGATAAACTGCGAACAGGGGAGGTGTTTGTAAAGTTTTGTAGTGTTTGGGATTTGGGTAACGGTACGATCATGTTGCGAAAAGCGAATTAAGACAAAACTTTGCAAAAGCCGCTAAAATTCTCCGACTGTCGCAAAAGTATTCGAAAACAAACTCGGCGAAGTTGTAGAAAAACCTTCCGACCTCATTTTGTGTTTGTTTGGTTTCGTGAAAACAACAAAATTTAGAGATTCGAGCGAATATTCGCAGTGCGTTCAAAATGTTTTGGCAAAGAGTTGCCTCCCTTGTCAAATTTTATACAAACCAAAAAAATTTTTGCCTGAGCGTGGAAAGGCCTAGGTACGAGTTTAGCGCTACAGTGTTTTGCAGGATTTGTAAGCAGCAGTTTTTCCCAGTAAAATCTCGTGAGCTAAGAGATGACAACATGAGACAAAGGTAAACTACTCATTCCTTTCGTTCCTTTATTTACTCTATCCCTACTCAGCGAGATTGTGTGCTCCCTGTGTTCAGATTTGAGCACGAGTACAACTGTTCAATTCTAGTTTGAAGGCTCTACATTATCCCGTCACATCCCAATCTCATGCCATAAGGCTTTAGCTTCCCTCTCTACCTGAACCCACTTGAAGGGTGAGGGCTCTGCAAACTTCACCGGTTTGAAATTTAAAAATCGCGCTGGTACTCAAGTAAAGATTCCTATTTTGTTCGGTTTTAGGATGACGAGGAAGATTCAAACCGCACTCATCAGCTAGAGTTGCTAAGACAGCTTTGCATTCCACTCGTCTGTTACCTGCTTCATAACGTGTTACACTCAACAGGACAGTACAAACAGGTCAGCGGTAAATCCTGCAAGCTCAAAAAGACGGTTAGCTCCGATAAAGGAGATTAGTTTTTCGAAGTCCACTACTCTGAACTGTGTGAGGGTTTTTACTTTTGACTGTGATTTCTGTTGCAGTGTCTGCAGCTCGCTGATGTTATTACCTCAGAACAATACCAGCTTTATGAGGTGAGATCGTCCTTCCTGTGACTCTCATTAGAATGGAATCTAATTGTTGACCTGTCAGAAAATTGTGCGAGCATTTACAAACACACCTCAGTCGTCTCTTCGCGTTATAATGTCAATAAGATCGCGGGCTCAGTTGGTCATTACTCCGAAGAATAATATCAATAAGGACGATGGCATGACATCTTGCTAAATGCAGTCTGAGTTTTATTTACAGTTTATGTAATGAAGGGGTATATCACCCATGTATAGACATTATCGGGTGTTTTCACATGCCTTCACTAAAATTCAAACTACAAAACTATTGATCCTTCTGAGATATTACTTTCGTTATGTATAAGAGTATCTGAAAAGTACTATTCATGGGAATTGTCGCTTCGCATGGGTTCTTGGTTTTGTGATAGATTACGCTTGAATTTCTAAGCTTTTGCCTGACGCGGCATTTACATGACGGCTGAGAGAGCTGTTGTTAGCTATATGTTGTAAAAAATTGACTCATCTCTGGGAATTTGGCTATCTGAGCAGTTCATGTATTATTAAAAGTATTATTTTAATGTTTTTTAGTTCCTCGAGAGATTAATTCGCACTTCTGAAGCAAAAGTCAGTGACAGATGTTTCTGTTGGTTTCTGGCCGCCATGTTGGTGCACATCTGGATGGGCTCCAGCATGGTGTGTTAATACAAATCTCCACAAATTTGGGTAAAAAAAAACTGATTTCTCCGCATATCTTGCTTAAGCCAGAAACTGCTGTAACCCGAATCTTGACGGAGTCTTTGCATATTATCATCTATGTTTTTTCAGATTCTTGACTTTATCCATCAGTTGAACTGTTTTGGTTTATTTTTGGATCTATTTTGACACTGAAAACCAGCAATTCTCAAGGTTATACCTTTAAAGTTATTTTTAGTAACTCCCAGTTCCGAAATCCCAGCAGTGTGTAGAAATAACCAATCGTATGACCCAGAGTTTGCTCATGGAGACAGCTCAATTTGCTTTACCAGCATTTTCTTCTCCCTTGAAAACATCAACGCCACGCACGTGATAATAATGTCCGCGGAAGAACTGGGTACCATGTCTAAATATAGCTGGAGAGGGATTACGTTAGGAATAAGTTTTGTATCTCTTTATCCGCTTGTTAACTTTTTCATCCATGTACATGCCATTGGGCTCAGTTGTATATGTATACATTTTTCTTCCAGGTATTCAGGAAAGACGAGCTACAGAAGATGCTATCGCTATTCAGAGAAACATCTTTAGCACTGCTGGGCAATAATCTGGATCCTCTCGGCTATGAAATGCAGGCCTCACAAAGTAACAAGTGAACTGATACACCGTCGTGTGTTGTAAAGGAACACTGAGAAAGTAAACATTCGATGATGAGTAGAGAGTAGCTGTAGTGAATTTCCTGGGTATGTCGATCCATGTTCGTACTTATTTTGTACAAAGAAATGTTGAGGAATTACATTCTGAACGTTCCTCTTAACGTCATATGTGAACAAGTAAAAGAACTTAATCCAATTAATTTTGTTAAGTTCATTATTTTCCTTTGAATTGCAAATTTGAAGAGGCTAGAATTTACGGTGTTTGCCTGGCTGGCAGCATTTGACTATTTGGCTCAGTATCGACAGTATCCTTGTGGTTTGTCTTGTTTTTAGTACGAGATGCGGCATAGCTTACCATTTCAGGATCCGCTGACCATTTAAATCATGTTCTTTCTCTTTGTGAATCAAACTGGTCCCGTGTTGGAGCGCTGAAAAAACATTCAGGCGAGGTTGACAACCTGAGCGCAGTCTGGGGAGAAAGATCTCGCTTTGAGCACCTTCTTCCCAGGCCGTACTCGGCTGGCTCCGCGTGCCGATGTTTTTTTTTTTTTTTCATCGCTCTTTGCGGGCCATCGTAAGAGCCAGTTTACAGGCACCTTACCTTATTTGATACCAAAATATGCTTTCGCTGATCACTTTAAATCTAAATATGTCTGTCTGCGCTGCACCAATTCATTGACCCTGATTACTTCTCCCTTCGTGACCCATATTGTCCAAAGAGACAAATATGCAAAACTTGCAATGATGGTGTTATGGTTTCCCTCTAAAATTAATGACTCTAATGACTCGCAAACAGGCAAGCTCTGTATGAAGCAGCTTGGGTAGACATATTTCTATGTTGCCCTCTCCGGCGCCCTCCATCCGTCATTTGTTATGTGTTGCGGCGTGCCACAAAGCAAACAGCGAAGCGCGTCAAACCGTGCCGAGTGCCAGAGGCTATGAACTAAAAGGAAAATATTTTGGTTATGACAGGGAAATATATGAAGTTATCATTCACAGTTTGAAAAGGTGTCGAGGTCAACCCATTACAACCAGTTACATGTGATATGTTCAACCCAGCGGTTAATTAATTTTTCCTATAAGAAGAAACGGCTGGCTTATTTTCAAGTCTCCCTTCTTGATCAGTCGGTGAAAGTAGAGGCGATACTTGCTTATATTTGAGTACAATTTGAACATGATTCCACACGTCCGCGCTAAACAGCTCTGTGTTTATGCTTGTCATATTGAATTTTTATGGACGATTTGGAAAATCTGTTGCAATATTTGACGACAGGGTCCTTTTTCTGGTTTTTGCCTTGTCTGATTTGGGGAATTAAGTAAAGTTAAGAAATGATAAATCTGCCAGTAATTAACTTGGCCAATATTATCAACAGTTGCAATTACTCGAGAAAGTTGTACTCACCACTTACTGAACTGCTTATCGAATCTTCGCCATCAGCGTCCAGATTGTCACCTTCTATTTTAAAGATCCGCTTATTTCATTACAATCTTGTAATCGTTCATTTAACATTGCATTAACTGTTTTAGTGTAGTTTCTGTTAAATCTTTTGAATGCTATGCAATTTAATGTGGCTGTGAACTTGGGTAAACAAATACGACCACGTTTTGATGATGTAATGTGCCCATAATGATAGACGAACAAAAGAATTTCAGCCAACTTATCAACCCAACTTACTTTCATTCCATTTTAAGGTTTTAAGCTGTAAATTATATCGGTATGTGCAATTGAACATGTCTTTCTTTTCCCTTACACGTCTTCTAATTTGAACACTTCTAATTTGCTTGTAAATTAAGTTTTAATTTGAATGATCTGTCATATTATTGAGCTATTTATAATTGAGTCTTTCTGTTTCATGAAACCGGCTTGCACCCGGCACAAAGCATTCCAAACCAGTCATATTAACTCTTTATTATTACACATCTTTCTGTAATTTAAGCATGTTTAAAAAAAAATTCTACAGATACTTGAAGTTTACTTTTAACTTTGTTTACCCTGGAGGTGTTTATGAATATCTTATGAGAAACATTACTTGAGATAATTTATTGTGCAAAATATTTGACCGACTTTTTCCTACATCTTTATTGTTCTCCGCAATCAAAAGGTCATGCTCTTTTTTATTTAAAAGAGATAATAAATTTGTTCAAGCCCTCGACCCAACTATATTGAATTCGTTTTGTTTCCAACAGTTAATGGAACGGTTGTTGTAGTATTTGTCAATTGAAGCAAATTTTCAAACTTCCTTATTTCTGTTTTGTTTTCATTATTTTTCTCTTAGAGTCTTGACGTCGCCTAAGTTGTCTTTTAACTGATAGATGTTACTCGCATCATAGTCTCATACATGATACTATAAAGATGCAAAGTTTCTAGGGGCTAAATGGGTTTAGTACAATGTTTTATAAAGTAGAGTTTGGCAGCACTTTTGAATCGGTGAGGTTTTCTTTAAGTGGAATGTTTTCATTCAGGTCCTCGTGTTCCCCATCGTTTGGGCTTGTAGGCCCATTTTGAATGGATAAGCTTTCGCGTTCTTCAGGTGTCATCGGCGCTTTTGTTTCGCCCATCGTCAGCAAGGTATTGCCACTTGAGTGTTCCCTGTGATCTCTCTTGATTTTTGAGCGGCAGCGGCGAAACAGTTTTTTAAACGCGTTTCTGTAAGTTCGGTTTAAACACGTGTAAATAACTGGGTTCAAACAGCTGTTTAAGTATTCTAACCATTTGGCTACGTTAAGAAAAGTGAGCCCAACCTCCGCTTCATTTGCGTACGACAGAACGACTATGAAGAACGGGAGCCAACAGATGACAAATCCTCCTATTACAACTGCTATTGTCTTTGCGGCTTTGATATCTGTTGCGTAGTTTCTTCCGATGCGCCTAGCCTGGTACCGTGCTACAAGGTAAATCCGAGCGTACATAACCAGCATTATGACTAAAGGTAGAAAGAAACTCACAATGGATACGAACCATAGATAATTAGGATATGGCCACTTGTGTCTAGGGCTTTGGATTAGCACCGAGGATGAAATGGCTGCAGCGTAGCACCATACGAAGCATATGATACAAATAGCTCGCCGAGTTGTCAGGATTTTAACATATGCAAATGGCGACGTGATCGCCAACTGGCGGTCAAAACTCACCGCTGTTAGGTTCATGATGGACGCAGTTCCACACAGAATATCCATACAATCCCAAAACTGTTTTAGTCTTCTGTCGTATTTCCACTCATTCCGGGTCAGCTGGAGGGTTAACCAAAAAGGCATGGCGATTAAAGCCACCAGAATATCGCTGATTGCTAGAGAGATAATGAAAAAGTTGCACTTTGTGCGAAGGTCTCTGAAGGTGTAAAAGCTTGCAATGACGATGAAGTTTCCACCAAGAGCAACTACAATCTGCAGTGCGACGAACAAAGCTGCGACGATGTTTGTTGGTCCCGGGTTTATGTTGCTCGCGGATGTTGGCCCAGCGGCAGTGAATACACTTGACGTAGTGTTTGTAAGGTTCACTATTGTATCCATTCCTGATTGAACACAACAAGATACAGTCCAAGTGTTAACAAATGGAAATCCGAGGCGATAAACAAACAATATCTTTGTGTTTTTAAAGCTTGTAACTTGTCTAGAATACGGAACTGTTCTGCTTTGTTAGGATATCGCTCCAAATATACTCGTCGAATCTCGAAATTGGAGGAAATGCGCTTAGTTCTGCAACTGAAAGCTTAAATGGCGCAGGTCAGAAATCTAGAAGGCATCTCGGTTCACTGGTGAAAAAGAGCGCAACGATGTGAAACTAATGAAACCGGTAACATGCATTGCAACATAGATTCGCTTTAAATTTGCATGATTTTGCCAAACTGCATCCACGGGTAATTTACGCGCGAACAAAGCTACCTAATGTGCGATAAACCATGCACAAAAGATTTCAACTAAGGTGGCTAAACGGACGCCATTGTTAAATCTACGTTGAGCGAAATAAGTTTTCATAGATTTTGACCCTTGAAATTATTGCTCTCAAGTACACAAAAGGGCATTAAGATATTGGGTCCTGGTGTGCCAATAGCACCTTTATTTAATAAAGGTGAAACTATTCAGTTTCTCGACTGCTTAACAGCTGATTCGTTTACAATGTGCGTTCTCTCGCAAATGCGTTCGTTGCACTGAAAATTCTCATGCGATTCGGTTGGGAAGGGATTATTTATTGTCTTACCAAATTTTCCAGGTGTTCTTGAAATATAATTCAACTTCAATCTACGGTTGCATTCATTCACTCATTCATTTGTCTCAGGTGTTCGGTTATTCCAAAGAGATACTTTTCACGTAATCACTTAGCAGCACTGCTTAAACTAAAAAACAAAGGATTTCGAATTCTGAAATAAACTAAGATTGCTCGGGGCAAAAGAAGCGGCGAATGAAGTTTATTGAGAAAGTATGATGTCACTGTTCTTTCCAAACCAAGTTAGATAAGAAGCACGACTTTGGAGCACAACATTATTTACTGACTGTAAATGACAGTGTTTTTATTAAACGTGTAAGTGCGTGAAGCTAGCGTAACTTTCAGTTTATTTTGATGAATTATTCATCAGTACTTCGTGAAACACAATTTTGATTAATTATACCCAGCAGCTTTATTTCCGGAGGCAAATTCACTTTTCCTTAACCACTCGGAAGTCGTGAAAATTCAGAACAACATGAAGACCAAAAATTTTCCGCACTCACGACTGCACGCGTGTTTTCAATATTGCTCTGTTGCTGCAAGTCACCTCCATAACTGAGTGAAATAAAATGTCCTATGATGTAAGTCGAAAGAAGATAAGAACTTATAAGATAAAAAGTTGTAAGGTTAATAGTAGATCTTCTATCAGTGACACTTGTATTTGCATAACTTTGTGTCCACCGGCCAAAAAATTAAGATCAGCTTCCACAGCGGTCAAATGAGTGCGCATGCTTAAGCCACGCGCGCGCGATAGAGCGCGCGTGGGAATGGGTTGCATCATTTCCATAGAAACAAGCAAGCGCCAAAATGAAGGCAGATTTAAATTTCGCGGTATTTGTTTTCATTTCGCTGGGATAAGGCGGAAACAAAACAGCTAAGGTTTTTACTTTAAACACAGCCCTTAAAGGGCCATCTCTTTTATATATCTTCTTCAACAAAGAAACTCTCTCTGCAACAATAGTGAATTTTCTTGTCGAATTTACATGTTCGTAGCGAAACATGAAAACTTGGGTTCTGTCCTCGTGTACCGGTTCACAAGCCGGAGCCGCTACAAAGGACCAAACAATACACAACAGCTAACCAATGACTCCTAAACAAGGAAAGAACAATGATTATTCCCTTGCGAACCGGTACACCAGGACAGAACCAAAACTTGTGTTATAATAATCTCGGTAGTTGTTGTCGTCGGCCTCTCTAGGGTCAGATTTCCAGATGAAATGAAAAATCCTGTTGCCTGAGCAGTAAAACTCGGGAGAAGAACGTTTGTAGAGGCAGAATGATTGGACTTAGTACCGAAATGGCTCGAGTGCGGAGGTTGACCGTGGAAATTTTGTGTGATGAAACGGGAAAGTTACCGGAAGTGCTTAAATCGCGTGCATGCCCAGTCGTTTGACCGCTGTGAAAGATCAGCTCCGTCCCCTAACCGCTGACCAAGGAGAGAGACTTATTGCAGCTACTAAGAAGAATTGTTTTTCTGCATACACGGTTATGGTGGACGTTTTTTAACTGTATACGGGAGAACCGTGAGCCCATCAAAATTTAGACCGTTTAATTAATTGAATTTCACTTCACAAAATGACAGGTTAATAAAATATTAATAAAGTAATAATACTTGTTCGATTAAAATGATCCTGTTAATTAGATGTAGGTTGTATGAATATTTGCACATGAGTACAAACACGATTTTTCTGAAAGAGAAGCTTGACCACTTTGTGTTAATTGGACCACAATTCAGAGTGGCAAATGTTTAAATTGGTTCAGCAAATGTAAAATCTTTGTGTCATTTCTTTGTTTACGTTTGTATCTTGTGCTACTAGACACAAAATTTGCTTGACATTAAATGTGTCAGTTTATGCCAAAACTTGTCTAGGGTGAATCCTTCTTTCATTATAACACGAGTGACAACAAATAAGGAGCACACCTTTACGTTTTTCCTAAAAAGAAACGTACTAAGCAAGGCAGTGAAATCATGAAGTTCACTATTGTTTACTTAATATTATGTCTCGCGTAGTATTGTGGTTTTCACATATTTACTTTTCATTTATTTTTGCACGGTGTGATTTACTAAAGATATTTCCATAGACCTTTAATGTCTCATTTTGAATCGCAAAGTGAAGAAAATTCGCATTCTGCGATCCCGTGAGAAGGAAATTTTGAGCAGTTTCTATTCAGAATAGCACGGTCAAAGCTCAGTTAATTACAACAGTTTCACAAGCGCTTTCTGTTGCCCTTGATTAAATCCAACTGTAGTTTACAAGTGAAATGTAAAATTCATTAAAGGCAACAATTGGCAAAGAATTAGCCACAAACTTGAAATCTTATCTTGGCTGGTGAAAATGGTGCTGAAAACATAACAAGTCATGCTAATTGAAAATTCTCAAGTTTTATGCTCGCACACCGTCATTGTTGTTTTCTGTAAACATTGTTTAAAGGTAGAAAGGTGCACAGCTGGTGCAGTGATGCTTTTTTACAACTCGCAAAACGAATACAAGTGAGAAAGGTTAAATTACAAAACCACCTACCGAAGAGAAGCGAAAGCAGATATATCTTCAATCTTGCGCGTTGTTGGTTACTTGCTGGATATCCAGAGCAGCTGCAACGTAAAAGCATCCGATAATTGATAAAAACACTAATACACTTTGTTGACATTTATAAGCGAAAAAACCTCCATATGATGATCACAAACTAAATAAAGTTAGACACTCCAATCACAACAGCCCCAGTGTTGTTAACGTCTGCAATATCACAAAACCAAAACTCCTTAAATCACTATAAACTCCTTAAAAGCAATGATGAGCTGTTTTGTCATTGGTTAGCAGTGGTGAGTAGCACGCTCGCGTGCTGTGGTATTGTGGGCATTATCAGTTGCTTTCGACTGTGCTGATTTTCCGTTTCCAATTCCTTCTCGAGAACCGAGTATCTCGTTAACGTTTTTCTGCATGAACACAATAAAGTGAGTTGATTTTACAAACTCGACAGCAAGGTCCATTTGAAGCAGAACAGGAACATGCTATTTTTATTTTCTCTAAAACTGACCTCTCCAGACAACTAATTAACGAATTTCACGAAATGGACTTGTGATTGACAGGTGAAGAATATGTAACTACGGTAACATAGTCACGAACGGAGAAAATCCGATCGAGAAGATAATTCCTTCCTGCCCAGTTTTCAATAAAAAGATCTCTATTCAGATTTGCTTCTAAAATCTTGGTGAAAGTTTTGTTTTTAAAAGTGGACGCGCGCTTTTTTTGAACAGCCTTTAATTTATTTTGGAAATTTTTGCTTTTCTCTTTAATTTTTTAACCAAGCGTTTTATCCTGCACTGTTAAAGGATGAAAGTCCTAGAGTAAAGAATCAATTATTTTGGTTTTTTCAGCTCACAGCTGAAAACTAAAACATCTAATTTGATCAAAAGCTAAACCCCTCAGTAGTCTTGATTGATTTCTTTTATAATTCAAATGCCGCTATTTTTTAGGTCGAAAAATCCTGGGCTATAATAGTTGTCTCAGCCTAAAGTTGGTTCAGAGCAATAGTAAAACTAAAGGGAAAGGAAAAAGTTCTAACTTTGTTTCGTGCCGAATATTCAACATTCTACCAACAGATGAATACAAATTTTTTTTTTGGCAAATTTATGAGACGAACTCTCAGCGTAGATGAATAATGAACATTTCTTTCTTGCACTTTAATATAACATGGCAAACAGATAAATGGCAGCGGTTTCTTATGTATATGTATCTTGCCATCTTTAAGGGAGAATAAATTACGGACAGTTTTCCAAAATAAATATAAAACGATTATCACAACAAAGACTCACCGTAAGTTTATGACAACAGGAGTTTCAGGAGTGGCGAATTTGTGCGATAAAGCTGCTCTGTTTTGTTTCTTTGGATGTAGTTTCGTGTTTTGTTCTCACGCTGACAGCGGCAGTACATAATGTTAACAGTCGTTTGTTCTTTGGTTCATTAGCAAACTTTAATCATCGTTTTTTTAGCTGAAAGAAAGGCATCAGTGACGCTAGACAAGAGATGCTGACACCGGCGGCGTTTGTCGCGAAACATATGGCTAATAAAGCCCACGCTAAACAAACAAAAAACTTATTTCGCGTAAGTTTTGTCTGCTAAGGTTTTTTTTTTTAATCGGCATCGCTAAACATTGAGCTTAACTTAGGGGGAGTTTCAATATTTGGATGTTAAATAACATTGGTTTACAGGGCAGCTTAATATAACATTGTTTGTTTTCATGCTGTTTCTCTCTCCAATGTTGAGTCTGTCTAGTCAGTCATCAATACGGTACATCCTTATTAATGGCAGTTTTGGCAATGTCCACTTTATGTCTTGTAGTGGGGATAACTGAAGGATTTTGTTTTATCAATTTAGTGTATATCCCTGCACTTATTCGTCCCAGGATAAAGCTCTATACTTAGCCCTTGTTAGACATTTACAGTGGCAGAAAGTCGAAATGATTTACGCTGATGTCAATCAAAAGGTAACAACGACAGCAGCCAGTAAAAACAGCCGCAAGACACCAAAAACAGCATTCTGTTCTATTAACTACAGCTAAATAAGGGCCATGGTGGCATACGACCTAAGCAATAGCGATGTGATTCGTATCAGCTTGGACTAAGTTTATTTTCAGGAACTATCTTGTAAGCTCTTCAAGAAAATGTTTTCACTGTGAACAAAACGGCCTAGGGCTAGAGGGCTTAATCAGTTTCCATTTTTTTAAAAAGAAGAATGCTGTGAGCTGTCTTAATATGTGGACGCCCGGAAGTCAATAAGTATTCTTATGAACTTTGTTTGTTAGACACTTCTTGTCAAAGGCTTAATATCATGTCCATCATCATCATTATCATCCAGTCATCATTTTCCTAATGCTGATTGTGTGGAATTGAAAGTGGAAATCAGAAATTAAATATAGTGTTCTTTATGCATATGACAATCAAGAATGAATATATTGCCCGTGAATACAAACATTTGTCTGGATTCTTGGGCGGCGTGCTGTTACTCTCACGGTATGTTGTGGTGTTCGGTGGTAAGATCAATCCAAACTGAAATGAATGTGGATTCAATTTAATATCATGCCACAATTAAGGTCAAGATATCATGATTAACAATTGCATACATCAGCGCACATCAGCTGCTTGCAAGAGACCCATAAATTGAATCTATGTCTGACTCAGTTAAAATAAAAAAAAATTAAGAACACCCCCCCTTCCCCCCCCCCCCCCCCCCATTTCAGTGATGGGAAAAAAATGGTTTTTGCGCGAGTCTATTATTGATGTATTTCATATTTTATTTTGACCCAGGTTGTAGCCTGCTTTAGGCGTTCGGTAAGTTGGTACTGTGTGTTTCAAATCTTAACCATTATTAAACTAACTTGGTCATTAATCAAAACTATTTTGAGAGCTGGCTGATTGTCTTTCGCGCTTTATCGTATTTTTAGTCATCTCTCTTGTTGTCTTTTTTTGTTTGAAAGTGAAAAGGAGCCGGCCCCAAGAAGATAAAATCCTGTTCATACGCCGCTATTGTAATTACCAAGGAAAACCAAACCAATTTTCAGACAAAAACTGTGTTACAATCTTGGGATCGCACATGTGCAAATGGTAGTTAGTTTTTAAAGCATCTCTGTGTAGTTTTATTGCAACCGGAGTTGATAAATAACTGTTGCTTTAAACAAACTTATTACATGGGAGCGGGCAAGATGAACCAGATCGCGCGCTGTGATTGGCTTCCCGAGCGGGCAAGATGGAGCTATCTTGCCCCTCTCGGGACTACCCGCTGTGTCCCGCGAGAAAAAAAAAGAACTTGGCCAATAGCCATCCATCTTGGCGTCACGCTTGGTCAATAACCAATATATGCATGTGAGGGGAACACTGCCATCTTCAAAGAATCTCAAGAACTTTCTTTTTTTCTTCTTCTTTGTCACATGAGCATGAATTAAGGTGATTCCTCAGTTTTGCATTGCGCATCCCTACTGCGCACGATTTTTGCGTCATTAGCACGCGCAATTAGACCACTTTCGATATATTAAGATTCAGCATGGCTGCGAGGCTTAGAGGACACAAACAAAGGAAATTGAATAACCATGTTTGTTCATTTCTTTTGTTTGTGTCCTCTAAGCCTCGCTATCAAGCTGAATTTTAATATATCGAAAGTGGTCTATTAGCGTGTGCACGTACACAACGAAAGAAATTTCCCTCAAGCTAAGCTCGATAGCGAAATAATTGTTCGTTTTCTTTCAAACGAGCATGGTGACCTATATTTTTTATTGCATAATAATAGTGTACACATTGTCATCTTTAATTTAAAAGAAAACTAAAAAATTTTATCGGAAGGAAAAAAAGATATAGGTGAAAGAGTGCACGAAACCGTTACTCTGTGATGCAAATTATGACCGCAAAAATAACGACTCTACCAACGCTTTACGTCCACGTCGTTTTAAATAGCGTGATGTTTCCACAAATTTTATATGATACTGTTCTACATGCTTGACACTTTCTACCTGTCAAGTTTTTTCCCGAGTATTACTTTTATAAACTATGTTTCGAGCTACCGCAAAATGTAACGTGGACCGATGAATAACGCGCGTGATTAGCACGAGTGCAGACACAAATGAGGAAAGATTGGCCCATCACATCTCTTAAACGAGAATGGTGACCTATCATTTTTATTGTATTTTTCGAAACAGTGCTTGGTAGAGAACATTCAGGGAAAGTTTCAAAAAAATTCATCGGTAACTTTTTTTCTGAGGAATCACCTTAAAAATAAACTTTGAATAAGTCTTTCATCGTACGCCATTTTGGAAATTAAATAACCGCTGACTCATGCATAAGCATACCAAACGGCTGTGAAATAACTCCAGCCCAAATCTTGGAAATTGAAAAGTTTCTAATTGCTGTAAGCATTGTTATTTGTGTAACATGTTTTAAGATCAATTAGAACATAAAAAAAGTTCTCCGCTTTCTAGAAATATCTAGAAATCGCTCGGAAATCATCAAGTTACCCCGAGAGCAAAAACGTTGCTTAAAATGTGAGAAGTTGCCAAAAGGGTCCCGAGCAACTTGTGGACAGCCCAAAGTTTGGTGATGAACAAAGTTATTGAAAAGGCTTCAGACACTCTTTGCCTACTATGTTTAATTCAAGAAGGGTACTGAAGAGTACGGAATATGAATCTGAAGTGCTTGTCAGTCTAAATTAATTGACCATTAATTAAGAACCAGGATATGAGTTAAAAACAACAAAATGTTTTGGTTTTGTTGTGGCAAAACTTATGTTTGCAATGGCAAAAGCGACAAGCAGCTGGGGAACTGAAAAACAAGGGAGGCGAGTACAATATGACTGTGAATACAGAGAAGTGTTTGTCTTGTAATTCACGAAGAAAAACTTGGCCTAAACACACTTAACGTATGAGCACTGTTAATCATGTGTTATTCAATGGTTTAGCACTTTTTAACGCTGACAAAATTAGAGTAGTAGACTAAAATCATTTTCGTTCGCAACTCACTTGAATAGTTATTAACTGGCTTGTTAGTTCCTTCGTTGTCCTCATTCAATCTGTAAATTAAGAACTCCTGTTTCTAAGTTAAGGTTATATATTTAATTATTAATATGTTTAAAAGCGACTATAAAACTTGCACTCCTCACTTTAAATTCCGAATTATTTCCATGTGATTGTCAAATAAACTGGCAAGATTCGCTAAGCTATTGGTTAAAATCAAACAAGTATGTTTGATTACTGGCTAAGTGTTTGAGATACACATTAACGTGTCTCCGCATGTTAATTGCTTCCTTTATTCAAACTTTCTGCAAGTCGACTGATTAACTCTTTTCTAAATGTTTACAGACAGAATTATTCCGTCCCCGTTTGTCTTCACTCTTCATAATATCTTTATGCCTCAGATCTTAGATGGTTAAGATTGACATAAAGATATTTAAAAAAACACTGAGATAAGCAGCATTTGCCGTGTGATATCGAGATATATCTCAAAACTGAACAGCGTATATCTCCGCACTGAACGTTCATGGGTTTTTTTTTTTGCACCGGCTAATTTAAGCGCTCGCACCAGATTTCCTTCCCAGTACTCTTAAGATTTCAATCAAACAACCGATAGAAAATTGATAAGAAGTCGTACCAGAGCGTTTCTTGTATGGAGTGTAGTGTGTTACGCTTGTACTCTTCAGTCTTTTCACCGAATGGACATATCAAGATTCATCATTGTAGGCTCCTACCATATATCAAGAGGTTCTCCGTGTAGCTGCATGGAGTTCGTCTGCTCTATGCGACAATTTAGTTCGAGTTTTTTGATTGCTTTATTCAAATAGTATATTGGTTAGGATGTTTTGGCTTTAAATTCCGCGTCAGATGTTGGATAAAATGAAGGCTGGCTTACTCCCCGCGGGGGACCCCGCGGGGTCACGGCCCTACCAACTGCTGCTTGCTTATTGTGTTTCAATCAATTTTCGGTAGAATTTGCTTCGCTAATATGAAATGACTCTTTCGCCGCGGGAGTTTCACTATACAAATAATTTCAATAACGAACTTTGGGAATTTAACAGTTTTTTGCCGGTTTTCTGTATCACAAAAAACCGCTACTACACCCATGAAAACTACAGGAAGCGCTCTTCTAAGATCTTCGTAATCCGCCCTTAAAAGAGTTCCTTTGATTGTTAATACTATATATGTTTACTGAACAAGTAACTTGCTTGACACTCTTACAGCTTGTGTTTACCCACAAAACACGGTGTGAGCAATATTCGACGCCCTTGAGATTAATGTCTAGGCTAGATTTGACTCATTGTACATAAGGCAGAAATATAAATGAGTTATCCAATAAGTTAGCTTAATCGATCTTAATCTGCAAATTACAAGCAGTTAAGATTCGCTTGGAGACATTCAAAAAGGCAGTTTTGATGCCGGATAATTTATAAATATCCTTTAGCTGAGACGGAAGTAAAATTTGGAAGTGCTAAATCTATCCAGCTCTTTTAACACAAAAATCAACCTTCTTTGGCTTAATTGTGAGTCACGGATATTTTACTAGAAGCCTAGCTGACGCTTGTTTTGTTAATTTTGCAGTCGTAAAACTCATTTGCTAAAATTAATGTCACTAAACTCAGTAAATTCAGTTTTGGAAATTATCTGTCGGTAAGATGAATAGAAATACACATTGCAGAAATTGATTTGTCGGAAATGTGTCTGAAAGGAATATTGACAACAACTTTTTGAGCAGATAGTCCTGTAAACACTATTAAAAAAGACCATTAACGCTTATTATAACTGTACAAAACTGATCTTAGATCTTTATATAGCAGGATAAAGACTCGTTCATGTTATGGTACAAAATGCCATGAAATGAAATAAAATCATTTTTGCTGGCGTTTTAGTATCTAAATTTAAAGTTTAAAACAGGAGGTACAAAACCTAATACAAAGAGGCGTTCTTATTCAGTCTTAATGATGGCAACTTACAGCAAATGAAAACAGAAAAGTAATTTCCCAACAGCTCGTGGCAACTCGAGAGAAAAAAAGTTATTTAATCTTGTTTTTCTTGTCCCATACCCTAAAGCGATTATCTGTGATATTTATTACCAGGTGATTTGTACTCTCTATTTTATCGTGTTGTTTTGTGCTTCTACAAAGCTGAAGAGTTTAATGAGCCATGTGACCCGCGTGATAAAAGATAAAACTTTAAAGGTCCTAAACTCTGGGTCTCAAAATAACTCTTTCCATCATTGTTACCGGTTCAGTTTTTTTTTGTCCAACTCACATCTAATATCAAATGAATCCTGAGTGGTTTTGGCTGAAAATGGTGAAATAGTACAATCGAAAATTTTCTTCCATATATTAAACGAGACGTACAATCCTTGACTTTTTGCGTATTTTTTGTCAATAACTTTTCTTATTTTTTCTGTGATGTTATTGCTGCATCTTTCAGTACAGCATGGGTATCGAATGTTCCCATTCAGTTTGAAAGTGCTCGCAAAAATTAGATTAGTGCTCGCTTGCTCGTGCTCGCAAAGTTTTTGCAAGTGCTCGCATGCTCGGATTTTCGTTAAAATTCCCTGCCGTGTACCGTAAGCGTAATTTGCATCTTGAAAACAAAAACTGACCCTGGAAACAATGTTTCCTGTGTGTGAAACTGGGAAACATTGGAGAAACATGCGTGCGCCATGAAGGTTTCTGGAAAAATGCTTCCTCGTTTTGTTGACGTTTAGTGAAACTGACCGACCTGGGTTCAGTCCCAGGTGTCCCAGGTACCAGGGTAACCCTAAATGAAACAATTCGCTTGTAAACGCGGGCTATCTTTAAAATTTAACCCTCTTGAGAGGGAACCTACTTTTTTGTAAACAAAGTTTCAGATGCCGTTTAGCATTCACCCACCGACCCTTGTGAAGCTAAGTGAAGTAATTTTGCAGCAAACGGCGTATTAAACGAAGCACAATTGGCTGTAAGCTAGCTACTGGGAATGGTTGAACCGCGATAGGGCCTTATCATGTTGCCTAGCTTTGTGCCTGTTGTCCTGTTTTGAAAGTGTCAGCCAGATTACTTGGCGCAAAACAATGTTGGCGGAAAATTTACGAAGTGCTCGCTGCTCGCATGCGAAAATTAATCACTGCTCGTGCTCGCAAAAATAAACGCACTGCTCGCATGCTCGCAAATGCTCGCAAAGCTGAGACCATTCGAGACCCCTACAGTTTTTCTTATCTTTTCCTTTACCTAATATATTTTTACTTGCCTCTACCTATTAATCCATTCAATTTCCCTATGAAAGGACTTTTCACCGTCTACGAACAGACGGAAAAACGATTTATAGCCGTTATGTTAACTGCGTGGCTGAAGAGAATTGATTTTAACCGGTTTTAGGAGAGAGTTGACTCTCCTTGCGTTTTCTTACATTGTGTTCAATTTAATTATTTGCCGTGAATGGGTCAGTAGCGAAAATGCGGTAAACAACTACATCTCGTCAGCGCCGTGCTGATACAAATGGAAGTTCGCTTATCCGTAATCAGTGCAATGTTCGTCTTACCCATGTTATGCCCAACACACATGTATCTTATCAAAAGTCAAATTCTGCAAACTCCATCTCTACAGGAAAATCACTTGATTCTCTTAGCGTTAGCGTGCCATGTGATTTTGATCTATTGTAGTATTTTCCCAGGCCTCGGTGCCGATGGTAACTGTTTTAGCGGACTCCTTCTCTGAAGAAGTGATTTCATGCACAAACCAAGAGACAGGCTATACTGACTGCAAAATGAGATAACGGCCTCGTTTTCTACCTTGATGATCAGTTTACCACATCATCCGAAGTCATTCTTTGTTTCACACCTGGACACAATGCTGTCGCACTGACGTAAGAGATGCGCACCATTCACTGTTCACCCGACACTGAAAAACTACAAATCCATGTTTTACATCGAATTGATTCTCGTTCAGCTTTCAACTAACGACAGTGCGGTATTTTTCCAAGGTCAAGTAGCTTCAAGTTGTCAGTTTCAGTTAGAATTTTTTTTTTCTGCAGTTATGGAAACCAAGTTGATTAAACCGGTCATTTTTAAGACTATTCTAATCTGCGGCGCTTTTTTAACCGGTATTTGAAAATAGAATGTTCACGTGTAAAACACATTGAGAAGATTTACTTGCTGTAGTTCATTGTTAGTTTTTCTACAGTTCCCACCATTAACAAGACGTTAACATTCTTAGCCCGTCACGGGTACTCGAGTCTTTTTGGCTGATTGGAATTTTGCGGATAAGAATTTAATAGGCGCATAAGCAAGATGTTGATGTTTTATTATGTTGTGACTAATCACAAAAGATTATCTTAATAACCACTGATCTCGACATGTCAGAACCCTTGCAGCTTTGTAATTAGAATTGGATAAGTATATTAACTGTTCTCATTTGGTTAGAGATATAACTTATGACAATTACATGTGATCCAATTAATCGAGTGTTTTAAATTAATTATTCTCTGCTCGTAGTCGGATAACCTGATCTTTTTTATCGATGGCCGATTCTCCAAACGTTATCTGTGTAAGAGTAGACAATATCTCAGATTGTTCAGTACAGTGGAGATATTTTAAGCACGCTATCAAAGGTCACGGCACACTGTTTGTGGATTGATCCTGGGAAAGTTTCCCATATTCCGTCCATGTCGACCTTGAAATAGCAAACAGCTGTTTTTAAACAGTTTGATTCAGGATCTCTTGCCACCAAAATGGTGTCGAGAAATGAAATTAATTAACAGTTTTACAGCTTTAAAACACTATTATGCGCGTGCAACGTTATATCACGGAATGCGCAGCGCCGTTGAATATAAATTTTCCCGGTTAAGTACTGCTGGCTCTTGAACTAAGCAGATTCAGATAGTAATAACAGCTCTTCACTTACGACTTGTAGAGTGAGCTATGTACGTGTGTGAGGAAAAAGGATCAAATCAACCGTTGCTGAAGTTTTCTATTTTCAAGACAGTACAGCACGGTGCCCAGTGCGAATACTCTAAGTTGGTAATCAGTACACATTCTGATCTCGCCACCACACTAAAATATCCCCTTTGCACGTTTACTTCGAGTCCACTAAGTTCCGTCATATGGTAACTTATCTAGTATTTGTTCTCAACTGTAACTGACAGTTATTTAAAATTTACAGCGTCGTTTCCAAAGAAGGTGATGTAGCCTAATGTCTGATAATCGTAGACATGCAAAACAACAAAGCTTGTATATACTGTGAGTCTCGGAGACGATTCACTTCTTCCATTCTGTACAATTGACATGTACTGAACGAAGAGATATTTGACAATAAAGGTAAGCAAGTCTCGAAGAAATATATATATGTATATATTTTATAAACCCTGTTGAGAACAGGGAACACATACGTTATCGTGACAAACAAGCAAAACGATAAATTTTGCGATCAATTAGGAAAGTAGGTTTGTATTAGCCAAGCCAGTCCACGACGGGTTCTTAAGCTGTTTTATGAAACGAGATCAATCTAGAAAGTAAATAAATAGAACTCTACCTTTGTTTATAAGCCTTGAACTATGGTGAGCTTCTCGTTTAAAGAAAATATCCTGGCGTGTTTCCTCCTCTTGGATAACAGCGAGGAAATGCATGTTTCCATAGATCAGCTGAAAGGTAATTCAATTCTATCCTAATGGAATGCTGAGATGATAAACATTTGACCCTAATTGCAGAGCAAATTGCTATTTTACAACCACATGATTGTTAAATTCTCTATTTTCCAATAACAATAGCCCATAATTCACTCTGCCTGCCCTCCAAATTTTGCATGCTATTGCTGTGAAGTGCTCTTGGGAATATGCAGACCTCTCAATAGCATTTCAAAACAATAGTTTATGCAAAATTGAGGATTGAGGGGGAGGGGGGCAAACAGAGTGAATCACGGGCAATTGGAAAATAGAGAATAACAGAGGCTAAAGTGAGCGAGTATTTCGTTTGATTTGACAGTTTGGTATGTAAAGTTCGAAGTTATGGAATTCGAAACAATCTTTTTGATGCAGCCACCTCAATGAAATACAACGTTTATAAACAATAAAAAGGATGAATTTTAAGCTTTGTTATGATATTGCTCAGAAGGTCCAAAGTACTTTTGTTCTGATTTGATTGAAAAGACCCTGCCGTTTCACTTTGTGTATCGTTAACGAACAGAAGTAGGAGGAGGTAGGGGCACATCGTCAGCTGGGTCAGCTGTTTCGCTCACTTAGTAATTAGTAACCACAATCTCAGTCGGAGTAAAATTAGAAATAAAACCACCTTCCCCCCCCCCCCCCCCCCCTGAAATCAACATTAAACTTGCGCTAGGACCAAAGCGCGACTTTTTTTTTCCTTCAATGAAATTATGGAGGGGTGGGGGTGGTTCTTAACTTGTCATTTGAATTGACTGAGGTAATTATAAGCTCATTTGTCAACACGTTTATCGGCGTCAGACGAAAGTGGCCTCTCACTTTCACGAGCGTCAGAGCTCACTGGTAGCGCTGATAACAAATAGCGTCTCTTCGGTTCTAACCACTAAATGAAGGCGTTATTCTAACCCCAACTTTACACAGCCGCATAGAGAATAATAACGAACCACGAACGAATCGCTCGTTTTTAATCAAAGTTCTAAAGACCTGTCTTTGGTGTTTCTCAGGAGCTGATCGATAAAATTATAGTCTGTTAAGTACTGTTAATAGTCGTATCAGTGACACAATATAAAATACTGGCGAAAGACCGAATAAACGTGCGACAACAGCTCAGCTCATCCTCTCGAATGTGATCTGTATAGCCTAGCTTCTCGGCGGGGGGGGGGGGGGGGGATTTATAAATTTACCATTATTACCCTATGCTCAGGTGAAGTAGGGGCAGCCATTTTTTTTATTACTCGGGCTTTCCAAAGGAAACGCCCGAGTTGAAATTTCGGCTTAGTGTTTTTTTTTCGTTCAGCCACAGTTTGCAATAACACGCATGCGCTACGATTTGACTCTGATGGGCATGGTGTAATGGCGGACGAAGAAAAGTTTATGCGGTGGAAGGTCAGCACAAATACTGTGTATAATACGCTCAAAACGGATACCAAATATTCACACAGCGTTCGCAGTACACCCACACTAAAAGACGTGGAGCACTTTCGGAACCGGTTGTTCCGCAAAATTAACGAGAGATCTCTTTATGAGCGAACATTTATGAGTGAACCAAGCTTTCATCGAGAAACATGCTATATCAACTGAGCTATCTAATGTTAATCGAGAGTAGCATAAACTAAAATCTCATCGTGTGTGTAGACGCGATCGTGAATCAAGCAGAATACAAACACGAAGTTTTAAAAGTCTAAGCAGAAAGGTTAGAGAATTAGTCTATGCACATTTTCTCTCGTGTATACCCATGTCATCTTCATTGTACTGTTATGTGAATGCTAAAAATATATTTAGGAAAACGAAGTGAAACTTCGCCTATGGATCAAAATAGTATTGTTCGTATGAATTCTTTTTGAAAGCGTGGAGCTGGAGCTCATTCGTTTTGCCGATGTTTGTACATGTTCCGAAATGAATATTTAATCAGTGGCGTGTAACTTAACACTCCGGAAAGTACTTCGCAAGTAGTCTCTGTGACCCCCTTTCCGCAGTATAATATTATTATATATGCGGTCATCCCGCGCTTAGGTTTGCTTCCTTACCGAAGTACGTGCAACAAAAACAATCTTTCTCCGGCAACTCAAAGCCCGAGTGAACGCAAATATGCGTCTAGTTCCAGAAACAAAAATGGTGTGGGATCGAATCAAACTTCAATACAAAGAACGAGCATGAATATAAAGATTCTTTATAAGAACGGTAATTATTGACGTCTGTTTCCAGGATATTTCCACTTGCTCGTTTTCTGTTCCCGCGTTTGACGGATAAAACCGGCTTCCGGCGGTAAAACAGAAAGCGTAGTCTCAAATACTTTCCTGTATTGTTCGATCATTGTAACCATTCTCTCGCATAAGCTGGAGGTTAAATGCACAAATTTTAAACGCAAAGAAATAAGCAAACGCAAGTTGTTCATGGCTACGCTGTCTCATCATTCCTATGATTTCTCTTACTTTTGTTAATCGACCGTGGGCCTGCTACCCCATGATCTGCAAATGCCTGCCTATAAGCAATTACCCTTGGTGCCAGGGTTTTTTTCCCTTTGCTTTCGTGGCGAAGCCGCTATCAGTGAGCGGGGACGCTGCCATTGTCACCACCACGGCTTCCCTCTCACTCATAGCGGCTTCGGCACGAAGAGACAAAAAACAATAAATCCTCTTTCACCCAGGGTAACAAACAATAGTCTAGCAAGTGGATAATGAAATATCATAAATTTGAACTGCGGGAAAAAGCCCGGGGGGGGGGGGGGGGGGTACTCCTATTTATGACCAAAATCTGCGATATTCCCTACCCTATTTATGACCTGACCAAAAATTCGAAACCCTATTTATGACCTGGACCGGACTCTACATCAAAATCCTGCTTCAGACCTGCGTTATAATTGGATCCCTAGCTCAGACCAATGTGAAATTGCCGTAAACATATTTTGTGAAGGGCTATTGTTGATTTTCTTTTCGATAATGATGAAAAAGTGGCCTCTAGGTTTAAGAACAAACCCATATCAGGGCTAGAGTACAAAAACCATAACCTATTTATGACCAAAATGGCCAAAATCAGCTAAAACCGATACTCTTTTTATGACCAAAACAGCTGAAAAACCATACCCTTTGGGGCCGCACATACCTATATAGCCCATATAAGGGAGTACCCCCACCCTCCCGGGGGAAAAGATGCACTTAATAAATTCAATTGCAAATCTGTCACGTATTCACAACGTGACCAGCTCGTCTCGATTGGCTTGATCGATAGCTCACAAAAGAGCACTGTTCGAGTCTCGTTCTAGTCACAAATCGTTTCAGGCTCTCTTTTCATTACTCCTTGTATGTGAAGTACAGATAATGGTCTGATCATGCACATTAGCATCAAGGATTGAGACAACCTCGTCCCCAGAGCCTCGTTCCCCTTGACCAGCGGTCGGAAAACGAGAGCTCTGGGAGCAACCATTTTGAAATAACAAAGGAAATAACCGAATTCTGCCCATCCGGTTTCATGCAGTCTGCATCTATGGCGCATGCCTTAAATGGTTGCTCCCAGAGCTCTCGATTCCTGCCGCAAGCCAGAAGGATCGTGGCTCTGGGGACGAGAATGGCTCCGAGCACGCAGCGGTCAAACGGGGCGCGCGTGCGCAGTTCCCCCCCAAAACTTTCGCTTAACAAAGTCTTAAATTTTCGAAAATTTTCGCTTTCAAGCCCAAAGTTAAGACAGTCGCTGAAAAGTTAAGCTTTAAACTTCGCATATGACCAGGACATTTAGTGATGGACATCTTAAAGTCCTCCCAGCTTGTAATTTTCTCTCACAGTACTATTTTTACAACATTTTCCTACAGAAGTCTTGCAGGTTTTCTCTTCAAACTCTTACGAAGTTCGAGGCGGCGAAAACCGGAAGTGGCGTTGGATTTTTGCGTTTGACCGCTGTGTGGGCTCCGAGAGTAATCGAAAGATGAGCCTGCATTACTGAGCGGTTACTTTCTCCAGACCCAAGATTTTCTAGTTGATTTTGTCCAGAGCGACAGTTAACGCGCGGGTTACGAGTCTGACAGATTTTTCTGCAAGCAAAATTCATCTCCTTCTCAGTTGTGTGAACGTCTGTGAAGGATGCCCGGGGTTCTCGTCCTAAGAGTCACCCGGTTTTGTTTTGAGATGTCAAGGCCGAGGAATTTTGAAGGCTGAAAGTACGAGAATTAAAATAGGATACCTCGTATTTCAGAGCTGTCGAAAAATTGAGATATATTTAAGACCCGGGATCGATTTGATCTCTTGAACTTATTTGCAAAACTCTCCTAAATGCAAACGCTCCATATTTAGTTATCTATGTCTTATTTTTTTATTACAGACAGTATGATTTATAACACAGGAAACCGAATATTTCAGTTAAGAGTCAGAAGCAGCCTGTTACACAAAAATCTTTCAATTCTAAACAGGATCTGTCGTTGTTACAAAATCACCCAAACTTGATTCGTCTGAAGTAGTCTGGTTCAGTGTGAAACTTATTGAAAAAATAGTAATAATATTTCTGAAACTCAATTTACGTATTCAAAAAATGTTATGGTAAGATATTGTTTAAAAGTTGATAAGGAATCTCTTCTTGAAAAGAGAATTATGCCAACCATCTGTCAGTTTTCAATTGATTCACACAATTAAATGGCAGTGTATTGTTTCTGCTCGGGAGTCGGAGGTCTCACAGAGATAGATTTTGAATTTAATACCCGCGTAAACATTTTCTACAAATATTCACTTAACATTCACTTGGCGATTTCCTTGTTGGTCCTCACAATCGTTATGGACACGACCGAAATAATCTTCCGTCAGAAACTGAAGATTGAAACACTCAGTGAGCTAAACTGGCCAGTGTGTAATTTATTTATTTTTTTATTCCGCCCGTTGGAAATAACTTTACGCAAGGAGGGTATGTTTTGTAAGTAAAGAACAAAGTTGATTTGATGATGCTTGGGTTCGTTAAACAACCTGTTCTTACAAATAAATCAATGAAGATCCACGTTGAAAGCAAGAAGTTAAATTATTTGCTTTAAATTGACAAGTTCAGAGTTCAGTTAATTGAAAAATCAATATTTATTTTTTTATTTTCATCGTTTTTTAGCTTACAGGTTTACACAACAAGCATTGGAAATTTCAGGGTTCTTAATTGCCGGTTTACCACTGACTTGTTAAAAAAACACATTTTAAAGGCAACTCCGCTAGCAGATGACTTGAAAATTGCTATATGCACAGCAAATTTTATTGTTTCTTTATTGCCGCACATGTGAAAGGAGAATAAATCGGAAGACTATTCAGAAAAAGAAATTTTCCCTCGGACTATTCCAAACATCAACAGTTATCTCAACCTGACCGTGGCAACACGTCAGAAAGTAGAATTTTTGACGATAAAGCATACTAAATTAAAACGATTTAATATTGTTCAGACTAGCACTGACACCCATAGAGTTACATGTGGCCAATGACTTGTATTCGGAGAAATCTAATTAGCGATATTTCAGAAGCAGTTTCAGTTTGATAAAAAAGTTGATGCTGGTACTAAACCAACTGAGGGAGAGTAATTATATAACATTATCGTGTCGCTCGATTCGCATAATCAATTTTTTGTTCAAAGTTCTATGATTTTTAATAGCGAAAATCGCCACAATAAGTAATATTACTAAATAATATTAATAGACTAACCTCAACTTTAAGTCGCGTACACACCTCACCCTGACTGACGAACTAACACAATTAGCAAGTCTTTTCAAAGCGAGTAAGGCCAGTCTTTGATCGTTCCTCTGCCAAAGCAAACGTTTTAAATGAACGCATTAGATTCATTATATACCAAAAGCTAGCACAGTTTTATCATTGGATGGTGCTTTACGCAAGAGCTGTTTACCTTGCTATCTGATTCGCCTCAGGAAAGAACTCTTGCATTTAATTGCAGGACACTTTTTGCCAATGCAAGAGGAAATGCAGTGGAATAGATTCACTTAACAACAGATAGGAATGGAAGAGAAGAAACCGCTTTATATATAACGAGATAAGTTTACCGACAACATCAGAAAGCAGGTGGGAAATGATCTTTATTATTTACTACCGTACTCGAAATCCTTTGTTAAAGAAAGGAGTTCGGAAATGAAGCACTTTACTTAGCCAATGAAATGCTGGTGACTGTGAGCGGGACTTTTGCGGCGTAATCTCCAAATAAATTACTTTCCAAGAACATTGTAATCACAAAGAAATAGAGAAGAATATACTTTACTGTGATATCCTGCCATTAATGGGGGAGGTTAGAGTGAAGGATTATCCAACCATACAGATTTAAGAAAAGGGATAAGGTGGAAATGGCTCAAATATCGGTAATTATATATGAGCTCGAAAAGTCCTTTCGGAGGACGTAAGCTGTGCTGTTTTGCATTAAATGATACACAATGATTTCTTTTGCTGCTGCATTATTTTTGTCAGTTGGCTGTCTTTGTGTTTTAAGCGACGACTTCAAGAAAGCAATCAATTATGACGCAGCCAGGTGAAAGTTATGTAATTTGTTTACGATTCGAAATTAACATGTGTCATTTTTTTTTTCTCTGTTCGTAGCCCGGTTCAACCTTAAGAAAATACCCCTTACTTTCATCGTGTATGACATGATTGAATGTTAAAATAAACCATTATTTTCTCGGAATAGAAACGCGTCGGCCATATGAGGCACACTACATTCAGCTACACCGTCCTTTCCAGGCACAATTATATTAGCAAAACAACGCTTTTGAAGAAGAGATAAAGTGTTTAACTGAACTGCAAAAAAGACACTGTTAGCTCCGTGGGTGAGACAACAAACAGGCTTATCTAATAATATCTCCACCATCAGGAAATCAGTTGAATTTATGTGTTGATCCTTCTCTAAAGCAGGTGAATGTCCTGTTTGAATCTAGCAAAATAATGGCAAATATATGTGGTAATTTTGTTTATGTTGAAAACATTGACTATTTTTGAGGCTGTACTGAGTTTGATTAATACAGTAATCGGCACATTTTCTTTCAATGGTTTAAATGTTTTGTTTTTAGATTTGTAGATAAACTATTTTAAAGTGTTGTTTATTTTGTACTTCTTGAATCAGGGGAAGATTTGATTCGTTTGCTGTTGTTCAATTTTACTTTAATCACTCATTCTAAAGTCGTCCACGATTTCGTTTTAAACTGTATGGCCCTGTAAGCTAGGAAAATATTTCTGTGGCGAAAAACAGAAATTTCGTAAATGGTACAGTTTTAAAATGCGTCCCATAAAACAAAAAAAATCACCAATGTCATTGTCCTTGAAAGTTTTTTAAAAAGAAAGTACTTTTTATGCGAAATTTCAGAGGAAACAGTATCTTCGAATGATTGTTCTATCCGTTCAGTTACAAACGAAGATAATCAAGTAGAATGTGAAGATTGTTATCGGTTTTAGTTGCTGCTATATTTCCTCAATCTCTGGTAATGACCAACACTAAAACAACAATCAAACTGAAGTTGATATCCTGTGCTGACACTGTTTACAGTAAGTGTAAACAGCATATACAGTGCCAGCTCAGAGTGTCACCTTCTGTAAAGCGATCGTTACGTTACACGAGGAACCCTGACTGGCAGATGTACTGAATCCAGAACAGGACATGAACGCTTATATCTCAGTTCAGGAAATTCAAGATAGCGGCTTTTACTTTCGTTAAGCAGAAGCTGCCATATCATCATTACTCATCTTTGAGCTTCCGCACCTACTAGTTTTATTTTCAAAATCACCACGAAAAAAAAAATTAAGAATCTGTAGGCTAACTGCGTGGCAAATATTAACAAACAGACCAAAAATTTCAATACCGTTTTATTTTAATGACTGAAGGCAACAATATAGCTGTGTTCAATACTACCCGCATACAATTTGTGAGAGAAGTTAGTTTTTAAAATTGACATTTTTTATGTTTTGCAAGATCTGAGTTTAGTATAACAGACTGTTCTTTTGTTATGTAGAGAATTCAAAATCAGTCATTTTCGTAATTTTTGCGATTTTCAACAAGTCGCGTGTAATTGTACAACATCGAAACTCACTTGAACCTCTCCTTACGGTTCCTAAAGTACCCAAAATACATGCAGTCCTCGCGGTGTTGAAAACACCTCAGTCGGGATTTATTTATTAGTCTATTTTAATTTTCGACAATATTTGGTGAGAATAGTTTTTGGCCATGTCACTTTTCTGCTTTTTAGATCATGATTGAGGTCGTGCCGTATTTGATAAATTGAAATAAAATAGAATGATCCAAAAAGGTGAAGGAAGTAAAAATGTTATCGTCGTGTTATTCTCGGGGTGTGTTTTGTTTTTGGTGGACAGCTAAGAAATGTTCCACGATTTATAACAGTTAGCAAGTCCAGCTCCCTGAACCACTCGGCCACGGCATTTCATGATGAAACTCGCGAAATAGGTGTCGTATAATATAGCTCTACCAAAATCCAGAAATTAAGTTGTCTTTGTTAATTCTACCTTGTCATCAATCTGCGTCAATACGTAGGAGGGAACATAAGATGCACGTGCGCGTTGCTGGTCAGTTCTTTGAGTTATAGCTGAAGAAAAATAATTGTCAGTGCTTTCTGTCTTTATATGACAAGAAATCTTCAACATCGTTCGCGTCTTTTCTCGGTGTAGTACCTGAAAGGAAGGTTAGCCTTAGTTTTCTCCATGATTGGGTGACTCTCGTTTCCAGTTTGGATAATGAAAAGGCATCACCTGCGGTATCAGGATCGGGTAGCAGCTTCTCTCGTAATGTCTCACATGAGTGGCTCCATACAGTTTGAGAAAACAAAAGAACAACCCAAAAAGCAATGTCCCTGGGTCCAAAATAACAACAACTGCTAACAAACAAAAGAATGACAAACTTACGAGGGTTGCTACACCTCTGACAGATCATGTTTCCGGAAACTCCTCTATAGCCAGGGAAATCCTGCTTATGTGCCTTATCTTTTTAGGCAAACCAAAACCTAGATAAAATGGTATTTAACTGACTCAATATTTGGAGATTCACTTTTGTACCCTTTTTCAGACCAGTTTCACGGATGGTTATATTTTTCCCGTGAGTTTTTCATTTTTTCGGAGGACAACTTCTTGCCCCATCATTTTAAGAGCAATAGTAGCCTGTTCTTGACGGACTTTCTCACCGGTGGCGGTGTTATGTTCGTTAAGGCTGTTAGCGTTATTTTCATAAGGACAGTGGGCATTTCAGCTCGTAAAAAAAAACATGAAAGTTCCAGTCCTCGGCATTTTTTAATACTGACCTTCTTCGCCATTCCAGTGAAAGGAGATGACTCGCGAACTCCGAGTCACTCGAGTAGCCGCATTTGATCTTCGAGGAAACCCATGTCGAGTACACAATATTATCTAGAGAAATTCTTCTGTGTCCTCTCTGCCAAATTCTATATCACACTCTTTCTTTGTGGAGTATATTCTCCTTCGTCCGCTTCCAGGACGATTTCCGCCATTTATTTGTTTTATTTATTTATTTATTTCTCGGAGAAATTAGCTATCCTTAGCTACTCTTGTAAATCCGAGGTGAAATAAAGGTGATGTATGTATGACCAGACACGACTACACATGAAAACTGCTTCTCAAAGCGGCCGCCAGCAAGTGACTTGTCGGAAATAACTAAACAAAGATAAACTACAGATCCTGCTTTAGGTAAATTATACGCTTTCTGAAAGATTTTGCACGGATGGCTATGATACCCCTCGATATAAATCAAAGATTCGACTTGTCGACTGACGAGTTTAACCAAAATTTTCGAGCGTTACTGCGCATGCGTCACTTTCGTGACACTGTTCCTTTGATTCGTGTGGTTGTCGTGACGCCTTGGTTTTCCTGACATGGGAGAGTTCTGACTCTGAATTATCCGAGATGCTTGATGTGGACTTTCGTTGTGAGCCCAGTGGATCAGGTGGTGTGCGGCCTACGATTGCGGTGCATTATGGTTGTTAAATTTTCAAGATGGCGGCGAAGTGAAATAACATGTACGTAGGCCTCATTGACGTTATAACAATCGGAAAGTTTATTATTTTGTCAAATAATTTTCTATTTGAAAATGTCTACCCTAAATGTATGTAATTTGTGCCCGATTTCTTTTAAGAGATAATTTCTAGACTGTGGATAGACGGCTCTCCATAATGCCTCAGAGTGATCCTTCAATGCTTGTAGTAGGCCAAGGTATAAACGCACCCCAACGCACCCCACGTTATACCTCACTATTTCCGTACTGGAATTGGTGCGTTTTGGTCAGAAATGGTTAATTAAAGTTCGACGATGTGACTCAGGGAAGTCACGCTCTCTCTCAGGACGGTGGGAACGATTGCATTTCTCTAACTTACAAATTCAAAAATTCGTTTCTAATAGGTTCTATGATAATCACACGTACTTTGACTTGCTAAATGTCGCTTCATGATGCTGTTTGAAACTATAATGATGCAGGGACAGCTTTTAGGATGTGATAACCAAGCAAGCTAAGCATAATAAAGTGGTATTAGGCAATTTTCAAAAATATATTTGGAAATGTTACTTATAGCATCGATCGTTTGACTGTTGCTAATGTACTGATTGGAGGGTGAGGGAATCATTTTGCAGAAATTGTTGAATAAATTTTTAGCCCTAATTTCTTCTTCTACCAGTGTATTAGTAGTTTGGAAGCACAACCATAGATTTACTGAATCGATACTGAATATGTGATCTAAATTCGAGCAAATCTATCATAGATCAAAAGCAGACAGGGAGAGAACAGCCACTGCTATCATTTGTATATGTAACTATTGCCAGTAGGAATATTAAATAATAGGCATTTAAATTTACTAGAGTTAGATGAAAGAAAGTTGTACAAATCTCTGTACTTTTGTTCGTAAAACTGTCCCTGTAAATATTATACAGTGTTCTGATAAACACAACAGCAAAAAAATAATTACAGCTTAGTGTATTTTGTATGTTTTTGCCAACTAATTGCATATGTATTAACAGTAACTGGCTGTTATTGTTTGAGGTGGAGAGCCGAAAGACATGAACACGTGAAGAGAAGATTCCATATTTTCTGAAATTTTTAATTCAGGATGTTATCAAGTTATGAAAACATCATCCAACTTGTAAGAGAAGTAAGTGTTTTTATTATGGAGGTTTGTGGATTAATTATGGCATGTGATGTTCATACCATATTGTTTTGTTCCCTGATGAAAGGCCGGGGTGACTTCTTTGTATGACATAGCTGTGTAAAAATGACTTTTGTACAAGTAAATAAAAAATTCAAGCCAGTTATTTTAGAGTGGATAAAAGTATTTTTTAATTTTCCAAACTTGACTTTGCAGCAACAACCAAGTTGTTGAAAAAGGCAACATATGCAATCTGACCCACACCCCTGGAGCTAATTTTAACCTGCCACATAAAGAGCTCAACT
>JAHPZR010001951.1:110000-112500 GCA_019787425.1 Platygyra sinensis
GTTGAGATGACTTTATTTCACTGGTGACCACTTCAAAAAACAGGAAATCATCAATGAACACATAACTTTGCATATTTCAATTTATAATCCATCAAATCTTTTCGCTCGCATGCGATTGGTCTAAACACGTCACGTGACCGAATATCACCCAGCTAAAACTGGGGGATATCCGAAATTATAACCCACCCATTAATTTTTTATTGATTTTATTGACTATTTTACGTCACGTGGTATAAAGCTCCGGACAGTTATCACGCAATAACCTCCGCCCGAGTCGATATTTGTCTTCCGATTGTTTCCGTCGAAGAGAAACATAGTCAGCACAAGAATTTCAACTTTTCTTTTCTCTTATTTAATATGGAAGGAAACCAAACTAGTGTTACTGAGTCTAGCGATGGTAACATTAAAAAGCTGATGGCAAGTGCTATTCCGAAAAGTTCAAAAAAGTCACCAAAAAACTCTGTCAATGTCTTTGAAGGTGGAGAAAGTCACGAGTACAATTTAAATATTTTGTCCTACGTAAATTTAAACCGATTCATTTTACCAAATAAAGATTCAATACAATGTGATAACTAACTATAAAATAAACCAACCGTTCACGTCCGACTTTAGCGTGGAGGAAGGAGAGAAAAATTCCAGTCGCACTTGAAATCATGGAGCCGGCAGAATTGTAAACCATGTTGAAACCTTTTTTACGCAGAAGCCAGAAAATTCGGTGGAGGGAAAACCATACAGTCGCAACACTGTGAAAGCCAATTCGTTCCGGGCTGGGCAGATTTTTTTCCGGTTCCCTTCAAAGAAAGCCGTTTTCCATTTTTCGGGATAAGTATTCAAGCCGGTAAACGAAGCTCTAGATCCATCACTGAAAGATCTTGCGCGACAGAGATTGATTTCTTTCACAAAGCACAAGCGTCCAATTTCCAGCGAAGACCTTGAAGTCCTCTATGCAGCAAATCAGCTTGGTCTGAACGCTCCAGAAAGTTTTGCAAATTCGGCTTGGTTTAACACCATTCCCTACTTCGGAAAGAGAGGCCGTGAAAACCAACGCGAGATGAAACCCGGTGACCTCTAGCTCAAAACAACAACAACCGGTTGAAGTACTTCATCTCAAGCAAAAGAGCGACGAAAAATCAGTCCACCTTCAAGTGCTACAGATTTTACACATTCTGTGCTTCACAGATGTAAATTCTGAGACTAAAATACATTTCTTTCTAGTCAAGTTTATGAACAGTACGTCGGAATATATGAACCAAAAGCGCCAAGTTTTCGAGTTTTTGATCCAAGGGGCGTTACGAGAATTAAATTCACATGACAGCTTGTCAAATTTGGTCCAATCACAGTGGAAATAAGGTGAGTTAAGGACGGTGCCTACTAAATACAAAGGTTTTTGCGCCAAGTTAGGACCACGCGGAAAAAGTAGATATTTGCAAGGGCTATTGGAATCCACAAAGAAAAATAGGGGTAGCCACGCATTTTTTCGAGATAATTAGCCTTGAATCTCAACAAAAATGCTGACATCAGCATTTTTCTGAAAAAACCGGGAAACGGTATTTCTTCACAGATTTCCTTAGTATTCGCCTTTACATACAGAAAGGCAAACACATTTAAAAAGATCTTTAAACTAAATGGCAAATGGTAACATTAAAATCATTTTCGTTACGTTTTTAGTAACAAAATCGTTGCAAAATCGCTTTTAACGTCTCTGACCGCCTTCCTCTAGTTCAGTTAAAATACAGTCTGAATACCTTTTGCTCACGACCAGAAACTAATCACATGTTGAACAGGCTTGCCGCTTAAATTTGGCAACAAAAAATGTAGAGGTAACCACGCGTTTTTTAAAGTTATTGATCTTTTTTGAAAGCTTTTACGGTGCCCGTTACATTTTTTCCTGTCACCTCCCTAGTAAGTAAGGCATTTGCTTGTCTGCGCGCGCACTACTACGCCATCGGCAGGTACAAGTTTGTAGTTGGATTTCAGTGTAAGTTTCGAAAGATAACTGCTAGATTTTCAGCTGGAAGACGTTAACAGTTAGTGGCTAGCGATATGCTGCTATTCTGGTCTCCCTGGTTTAAGTACAGGTTCATTAAAATTGATTTGGTCACCGTAGGAAAATTTTTCTTTAATTTTATTCGTGTGCTTGGTGGCGTAGTTGATTGCGTCAATGTCAACCCCAGCGCGCGTGCGCTTAAACCATGGCTTGCGCGATGCGCAGAACGTGTGCGCACTAACAAAAGTAAGCACCGTCCTTAAACCAATCAAATTTACGTTGCTCCCTCACGTCAATCACGCGCATTCGCCATCAGATCACCAATGGCTTTTTTACCATGTTTACGAGCGGTTTCTTGCGAACTGAAAATTAATGGAAGGGTTAAAAAATAAATAAACTCCTTTCTGGCTTGCTGGTATGTCGGCTGATAATGTCCTTGGCTGAGAGATTGTCCTCAAAATTTCACATTGCAAACAAAGAGCTCTGAAGAATCAAACTGAGTAGCTGTAACGT
>JAHPZR010001951.1:117500-134823 GCA_019787425.1 Platygyra sinensis
CAACCTCTACAGCGCGCTAATGCGTGGGTCTTGCCCGGATATGCTTTCTATGCCCATTAAACCAATCAATTTTACTGTCGATGTATTGTTACTTACTTGAAGTTGCAGCTATTTAAGGAGTTTTCTCTTTCAACAGATTCTCCGCTTCAGCTGTCGGTAGGAGATAGCGATCAAATGATATTTAGGACAGTATATAACACATCGTGTAATTTAAACATAACATAATAATTAATTTATCGCCACATATTTAACATTTACAAGATTGCATGGTTCTAAACGATGTCACTGAATCTTTACCGAACGTGGCATCAGATTTGTTCAAAATATGGAACAGGTAACGGAGAAAACAGAACTGATCTACGGCCGCTGAGACAGTAGCATAGATGAGCTTTAGGTGGCTGATAATAGTTTCCAGTTCTTTTCATCATCTAAACAAATCATTACCGACTACCATCGTAATCGTATCGGGTATCGCGCAAATGCCCAATCATTGGTAAACTGTAGTTTTGCCGAGTTTTTTCATATAGTAGGTTACCATTGGAACAGTACAATACAACTGACTGCTGTTGTTGGAAGGCTCGATAACGCTATCCACTGGATAAATCACTATCTAGTTAGTCAGTCAGAACTGCATTTAACGCACTCGCCGTTATCCTCCTTCCTACTGCGCACACTCAGTTACCTAATGCACCCAGTCGGGTCAGGTGGTGTGCGGCCTACGATCGCTAAGCATGCTGGTAGTAACAGGAAAACAGCTCATTCGTATCAACGCCGTCGTCGAGTGCACATCAAATTACTGTGATGATTTCAACAAGAAAACCCTTAGAAGTCGCTTTTGTATACTTCATTCATCGTTTAAACTCTACAGATTGGCAAATATTCAACCATTTCTTCAAGAATTTTAGAAAGAATCGAAAAATATTGCGGTTTTCACGATCGCCAGCGTGAAGGCAGTGAGATGTAAACAGTAAATAACAGCAACTGAATCAGTAGGGGCTACTCGCCACTGTTCTTTGTTATATGTACATGTATATATTTTTGCGGGACCAGAATCTCAAAGCGATGTCTGAGTCTATCTGTGACGGATTATTTGGATATTGAACTATAGCGAGGTTTTATTTCTTGGTCATTGCTTCCATTAATCAGCGGCCACTGTGCATTTGAAATGTTTTTACCTTACTATGGAGGTGTCTTCAAGGAAGAAGAGAAGTAAATATATCAAAATGTTTGAAGGAGAGAAGCCGATTACCAATCTTTCCTTAACCTTTCTCCGTGTAGCTAATAAATTTGATGTTATTGTGGTGTGAAAATCTCACGAGTATATTAATTTGGTTAAGGTGGCTCAAAACAGTTTCCAGCACTTTCCAAGACGTAGATTTTGATGGGCCATTATTACCACTCTTTATCAGTTGATGCTACAATCATGGTATCAAAAAACTGCCCAATCATTGGTGAACACGTTGGTATTATTTTCGTGACACAATAGGTTACCATAGCAACACTATAACCTGCTAAAAACACCCTTAATTTTAGCTTTAAGCGCTTATAACTCAAAAACGAGCTCGGTGACCCCCATTTTTTATTATCGAATTGTAATCAGCATGATAAGATGCAACTTTTTGCAAAGTTAAAAAAAATTCTACGAAGGGGATTCAGAGCCACCTTAAATTTTCGAAAATTTAAGGTGGCTCTGAACCCCCTTCGTAGAATTTTTTTTAACTTTGCAAAAAGTTGCATCTTATCATGCTGATTACAATTCGATAATAAAAAATGGGGGTCACCGAGCTCGTTTTTGAGTTATAAGCGCTTAAAGCTAAAATTAAGGGTGTTTTTAGCAGGTCATATTGTTGCTATGGTAACCTATTGTGTCACAAAAATAACAGAAACTTGTTCCCCGATGATTGGGTAGTTTGTTGATACCATGACTTTGGCATCAACCGGTATAGAGTGGTTGTAATGACCCATCAAACTTTGAGTCTTGGAAAGTACTGGAAACTGTTTTCAGCCACCTTAAATAAAATGTGATTAACCTTACATGTACTGAGCCTGATCAAACACTTGTTTGCAGTGGAATCTAAAATTTGTCCCACAGAATCTTGTTAGGCAATTTTTTTTTAATAGCTTTGCTTCTGCTCATCGTCTATAAATATAATTTGGACTTGTTACAGAGTAAACCCCTGTGTAGCATATTTTTCAATGTGTTTACCTCTGCTGAGTTCAATAAAGTACTCGTAGCATGTTCATGCAGATCCCACATTGTGGGAAAGTCTGGGAATGAATTAAATGAAGAACCTTAACATCCTGTTTGTGGGAGAGATGTTGGCTTAATGGCTAGAATGATGGATTTTGGATCAAAAGGTTGAGCAGCGGGGGAAGTAATTGCATTGTGTCTTTCCTTTTGGCAGCAATACATACAAACATAAACTTTATTAAAGTGTCAAGGTATTTAGCTACAACCTAATTGTGGACACTATATAAAATGAAAAGAATAAATATAGTATAAAATCACAGCCAGCACACACCATTCTCTAAGAACTTTTCTCAACCAGCAATTATACATGGGGGAAATGGTGAACTGTCAGGCAACCTAGGTTGAATTTTATTAAGCAGTGATTATGCCCAGTCCCCATACTTATTCAATGAAAAGTAAAAGTATGGCACATGATTGCTGGTTAGGTTTAACTAGCCACATGTTCAGTAGGAGAAGCAATACTCTTAGTTGAGCTCTTTATGTGGCAGGTTAAAATTAGCTCAAGAGGTGTGGGTCAGATTGCATATGTTGCCTTTTTCAACAACTTGGTTGTCGCTGCAAAGTCAAGTTTGGAAAATCAAAAAATACTTTAATCCACTCTAAAATAACTGGCTTGAATTTTTTATTTACTTGTACAAAAAGTCATTTTTACACAGCTATGCCATACAAAGAAGTTACCCCGGCCTTTCATCAGGGAACAAAACAATATGGTATGAACATCACATGCCATAATTAATCCACAAACCTCCATAAAAAAACACTTACTTCTCTTACAAGTTGGATGATGTTTTCATAACTTGATAACATCCTGAATTAAAAATTTCAGAAAATATGGAATCTTCTCTTCACGTGTTCATGTCTTTCGGCTCTCCACCTCAAACAATAACAGCCAGTTACTGTTCACGCATATGCAATTAGTTGGCAAAAACATACAAAATACACTAAGCTGTAATTATTTTTTTTGCTGTTGTGTTTATCAGAACACTGTATAATATTTACAGCGACAGTTTTACGAACAAAAGTACAGAGATTTGTACAACTTTCTTTCATCTAACTGTAGTAAATTTAAATGCCTATTTTATTTTAATATTCCTACTGGCAATAGTTACATATACAAATGATAGCAGTGGCTGTCCTCTCCCTGTCTGCAGTTTGATCTATGATAGATTTGCTCGAATTTAGATCACATATTCAGTATATATTCAGTAAATCTATGGTTGTGCTTCCAAACTACTAATACACTGGTTGAAGAAGAAATTAGGGCTAAAAATTTATTCAATTCTGCAAAATGATAATTCCCTCACCCTCCAATGAGTACATTAGCAACAGTCAAACGATCGATGCTATAAGTAACATTTCCAAATATATTTTGAAAATTGCCTAATACCGCTTTATTATGCCTAGCTTGTCCCTGCATCATTATAGGTTCAAACAGCATCATGAAGCGACATTTAGCAAGTCAGAGTACGTGTGATTATCATAGAACCTATTAGAAACGAATTTTTTAATTTGTAAGTTAGAGAAATGCAATCGTTCCCACCGTCCTGAGAGAGAGTGTGACTTCCCTGGGACACATTTAATTGGGTCGGTACATTTCGCTGACCCCTAGTCCATGGACTACCCCGATGGACCTGGTCCATGGACTACATGAATGGACTACCCATGGACTACCCTAAATGGACCACCCTGAAATAGTTAAGAAAAAGAAAGAACCCAAATAGAACCCAAATAAAAGATGCGATCGACAAACACAATTACCGAAAACTTGCGATTTAACAGATTAAATCCCCAACTGGACCTTTGTCTCAAAATATTGAAGGGCAGTAAAGTGGAAATGGGCCGAATTCTAACGAGTTATCCTTTTGCTGCGAACTGGCTTACAAGTCAAATATTAATGCGATTACATATGCAAAATTTCCTCTTACCATCTGGCTTGCTTTCCATGTTGAGAGCGACGTCGAGAGCGTCTCGTGAGTGATTACTGCGCCAGCTAGCTACACTCTTTTGGCCAGCGGTAGAATCCAAGATGGTAGAGACTGGTCACCAAGAGGAAAACTCGCTCGAATCCATATTTTGTGACATAGGCCCAAATTTTAAGGTAGGAAAAGTTTGAGAATTAATCGCAACTGTTGTGATCGATCGCATCTTTTGTGCGGGATCGTTGAATCTCTTCAATCGCAAGTGTTCCGTCGATCAATCGCATCTTTTTGTTTGGGTTCTAGCTTGGTTAAATTTATGTTTGCCGCAAATTTCAGGGTGGCCATTTAGGGTAGTCCATGGGTAGTCCATTCATGTAGTCCATGGACCAGGTCCATCGGGGTAGTCCATGGACTAGGGGTCAGCGAAATGTACCGACCCCATTTAATTAACCATTTCTGACCAAAACACACCAAGTCCAGTACGGAAATAGTGATGTATAACGTGGGGTGCGTTGGGGTGCGTTTATACCTTGGCTTACTACAAACATCGAAGGATCACTCTGAGGCATTATGGAGAGCCGTCTATCCACAGTCTAGAAATTATCTCTTAAAGGAAATCGGGCACAAATTACATACATTTTGGGTAGACATTTTCAAATAGAAAATTATTTGACAAAATAACAAACTTTCCGATTGTTATAACGTCAATGAGGCCTACGTACATGTTATTTCACTTGACGCCAGGAAAACAGTACAGGTAAGATCTAAAACCTCACGAAACGAAGGTCAGAACTTACTCATTTTCTCGAACCTTCCCGCCATCTTGAAAATTTAACAACCACGGCAATGCACCGCAATCGTAGGCCGCACACCACCTGCAGTCGGGTAGCCCTCTCCTCCTGACCTGACTTAAATGACTAATGTCTATATATAGCTATAGTGTTTATATGAAAAAGCCGAGTTGGTCCACCTATGGTCACCTATGGTCATCTTACCTTGAAGGCGGGTGGTCACACATTCTCCTCATCCTGCAGCAGCCTGTTGGAAACAATCCATTATTATTTATAAATAGATTAATAAAAAGCTCTCTAGCCCGAAAAGGGACACATCGGGGCAACCTGAGCAAATAAAAATGTGCTTTTTCTAGCAGATTCAGCAACAAGTCCAACGACAAGATTATAATGTCAACGCTCGATAAAAGAAGGTTCGGAACGGGGGTGGGGAAGGTGGACAGAGTTGGCACTTCTAAGAGCAACTCTTCTTCGTGTAAATACACCGTAAGCTAAGTAATATAAACTTGAAGAAATTTTCAATTTGCAAATTTGTTTTAAAATTAATTCATTGATAACCAGAGTAAACACAGTAACGACATACCCGCAGTCACAAAAAATGCGCTGGTTGTCTTTTAGAAACTACCAGCTTAGCAATCAAACTATATGCGCTGTAGATAGCAATATTACTTACCAAAGGAGATGAAAATCAAATTACATTCTCCAAAACATCGGAAAGGGCAGTTATGTTCAGTTTCGAGAGAGCGGCACAGGTTGCATTTATAGTTCTGCTACGTGAGTCGAAACATCCTACGTAAACAGTGTGATTGCCAATTCGTCATGTAGACACGCGATCTATCTCTTAACCAAACAATTTGGCAGAGATAACAAAATACAAGTTAGTTATGCTGAGGTCTGTCTTTACCGCAGTAATCCTTAAAACGGATGAATCGGTGTCTATTTTCCTGACTACCCAAGAACTTCTAAGGTCAAGTAAACAGAAGTTTCCGAACATCCACACTGAAATCTCGCCACTTTTCTTTTGTGACCCTTTTGTTTGGCAAAACGTCACCGTTTGTTTGCCGAAGAAAAGCCTATCTTTGTTTAGTTTTCGCAATCTTACGTTCTTGCTTGTTGCTAATTAAATAACTTAAACATTGACTCAAAAAGGTTCTTACAAGTCCAGACAGTTTCTACAGTTTAACATCCAAATAACCTAACCTAGCTGTTGTTGTATCGTTATGTGCATTGCCCCTCCGATCGCTGATTTTTTCCAAAACATGGCAGTTAAATGTAACAGGTTTATTTCCGGCCGTCATGTGAAGAGATTGTCGCCAAACTCTCAGTATTTGGACGTGCAAACGAACATACCCTTTCACTTCAAATGATACATTTGAACATTTCGTTTGACGCATCCTTTGTACAAAAAAAAAGCAAAGATCGTTGGACTTTTTGGGAAGGGTTGAGAGGGGTGGGTGGGGGTTTGGGGGCAGTAAAACTTTTATTAGTGCATTGATATTGGGTGGGCGCATAAACCATTCGTTATTGTAGTTTTATGTAGTGTGCTGCTTTTGTTTGAAAGAAGTGTCATTGTTTTGCAATTACCTTTATGAATATAAACGAAACTTGTATCTATAAAAACGATCGCTTGATGCATTCGCGGATTTTTAAATCTATCATGATTCATCCCATGATTATGCCGCCTCGATTGACTTAGCATAGGGGACGACCTATTATGACTCTTTCCTATTGCAACTGTACCAGCCAAAATGTTTGCAAAAAAGCACTGAGGACAGAGAAATTCGAAACATGCGGTTCTTGCAAACACCACGTTTATGACACAGAATCGAGCAAGGTATTGGACGTAACAGTCGTAACAAGTTACCGTTGTTATGAAGCGGTGACCTCAAATTTTGAACCAAACCGCGCTCATTGTTGTTAAAACATTATAAGGAAGACTGCACCGACAGGTTTGCAGACCAGCCACTGAAGTATCGAGGTGGATCCTATTTTCTTGTTGAAGCATGGTTCCCTGATAAACACGCTTTCTCTTTGATACCATTGACTACCAGTTTACCGAAGATCAGTTGCAATAAATCAAAGCTACTTTAAAAAGAAAAAACGTTCTTAAGGACAGAAAGTTCAAGCTGCTGTTCGAATGGTAAGTTACTATCCAATCGTTTTGCGATTTATCGTTTTATTACATTTGCTCCACACGCATTTTTTCTGCCTTATCACAATACTTAATGTAAATGTACAATCTAAATGATAGCTTCAGTCGACAGTTTTCAATACTTATATAAGTGTTTCTTCAATCTATGCTAAGAACTGCCAAGCAGATGAATAACTGACTTAAACCAGCTATTCTTTGTTTCTTAACGTTTATTTTCGTTTTCTATAAAATGCACTATTTCAAGAATTTTATTCGCCAAGATTTTGAAACGGAGTTTTGAGGGTGTTTTCCAACTTTTATTCTACGTTTCAGCTAACGTATTGTAAGTGAGGGATTACCTTGAGAATAAGGCATGTATGGAGGATTAAATCTTCATCCTCTTATGTGACAGATGAAGCACCTAATACCCTCCCTCGTCTACAGAAGGGTGGAGTAAATAAGCTCTCATAATCTCCCTCAAGGTTATACCGTATTTACTCGATTAAACGCCGCCCTCGAAAAGACGCCGCATTTTAGAGCAGAAATATTAATAAACGCCGCCCTGGAATACACGCTATATCATGTTGCCGCGTTTATTCGAATACTCAGGATAAACTCAAAAAGCAAATGATGTAATAATAAAAGTTGAGCAAGCCTTAAAAAATACTGATTTTTCTTAATTGTAATAATGTTTTAAAATATGTACATTCGAATCCAAGGAGTATATCAAAACACGAGAACAATATATAGTAATTCAGCTTAAACATCCTATGGAGTTTATTTTCATTGACAACAATGTTTTTCAGTTGGAAGTGAGTATAATTCAATGCTCTTTCAATGCTTTTACCATACTATTGTGTGCAAGAAATAAACTTGATAAACGCCGCCCTAGTATAAACACCACCCTCGAATGAACGCCGCACTTAAAACACAAAAAAAATCATAAATGCCGCGGCGTTTTATCGAGTAAATACGGTAAATGGCACTCATTAGTGCAAATTTTTTAATCATTCTAAATTACTCTTGAAAGCATGTTATGTAAAGTTTATATAAATTGTCAAGAGCTATAATCCTGTGGACTAATCAGATCCAGTTACATGCTAAGAAACTAGATAATGCCAAGAGGCTGGCGCTCATAAAACTGCGGATAATGTCAAACGTCAGCCATAGCAAAGTTCTCCTGAAAGGCAACTCGGCAGATGGCAAATGATGCTCGAGAAATACATGTTCCAGACAATGTTCCATATGTATTAGACGCTGGAGCCCTCTAAACCATTTCCTCCCTGGGTGCAAACATTTCCATTCTCGGAGATCGAAGATGAACTGCGAGAAAGCGATTCACCTTTGGTTTTATGAAACGACATTTGGGTAGACTGAACGCAATTGAGACGCTCCGATGACCCATGTCCTGAACAGCAAGATGAACGAAACAGAAGTTTCTTAAAGGCGCGACGATAGGTTCGGTTCAAGCAGGTGTAGATGATAGGATTCAAGCACGAGTTGAGGTATTCCAACCACTTGATTGCTTTGAAGGCCTCAGTTTTCATGTCATATTCAGGTTCAAAAGCAAACAGAGTAACTGTAACGAAAAAAGGCATCCAGCATACAACAAACGCTCCGATAACAATTGCTATGGTCTTGGTTGCCTTGATGTCTTTGGAGTAGTTTCGACCAATGCGGAGCGCTTGATTTCTGGCTACAAAATAGATTTTCATGTACATAACAAACATAAGTAGCAGCGGAACAATGAAGCTCACCACCAGAAGTACCATCTGATAAGCAAAGGTTTCGCCCATTTTGGCAAAGGCCTCTCGAAGACCGCAGAGTAGGATGGAGAAAACCCACAGTGCAACTATCATGACAATAGCTCGAAAAGAGGTGAGCGATTCGCTGTAGGAAAATGGAGCGGTTATTGCGAGGTGACGGTCAAAACTGACTGCTACAAGGTTCATAATGGACGCCGATCCAACGAGAATGTCAATACTGCTCCAGAAAGAGTATAACTCGTTTGAAAATACTTGCTTGGATTTGTTATCCATGTCAGTCAACTGCAGTACCAGCCAAAACGGCATCGCCAACAGCGCCACCAAGATGTCCGCTGCACTTAAACTAATGATGAAGTAATTGCAAATTGTTCTAAGATCACGGTAACAGTAAAAACAGGCGCAAACCATGATATTCCCCACTAGAGTCAACAGCATCAGAACGGCGACAAAAAATGCTGCAACAATATTGCCATCGCTGGTGTTGTAAACGAACTCTGTATCTGATGAGTTGTTTATCATCTTAGACACTTGAAGGCTGGAAAGATAAGTTATAAAAATTGATCATGTAAAATCATCATTCCGTGTATCTTGTGGCGTAGAAGGGGATAAAATAACTAGGAATGGCCACCAAAACAAATCACTAAAGAAATATTGGTGGTTTCTGAATCTTTCAAATTAGCAACCCTTTATCTCCTTTCATCAGAGACCAAAATAATTGCAAAAAGCAGTAATGACAACATGTTAGCCACAAGGACGTCCGAGCAATCATGGTAACAATGTTCAATGAGCGTGCCATATTGCAGCGACTGAAAATTTGCTAACAATCCTAGGGATTTCAGATTTTTTTAAACAGATAAACGTATTCAGATTTACTTCGAGATTTGCGGCACTCTTTTGCCTTATTACAAAACATAATTACTGCACACTAACATTTCGCCGCTTAAATGTCTGATTCAATTTTGGGAAAAAATATTTTGCAAAAGTCCCGTCAAATCCAGTGTTACCTCATCGTTTGTTTTGCTGACACCAAGTCTCCAACATTTACTCACCCGTAAAGCAAACAAGAAAGAATTCAAACTTCACCATCACAACTTTACGACGGCAAGATGCCCCACCGCTCGCTCTATTGTCGCAATAAAGTAATTCTTATGCCACACCTAAAACCGTAAAATTTACGTTAAGTTAAGGAGGTTTTGGACTGTTTCCTCCAAGAAAATCAGATTCATGCAAAGAAAACTCTCTCCACTAACATAAATAACTACTTCATGCGGACCGAAGCGGCAAGGTTTCCACAAAGATTGCTGTTCACAGCAGCTGTCAGGCAGATATGTTGTTCTGGCTTGTGTTGGTATTGAAGACCAAAACAAATCGAGTAATTTTCCTCGAGCAACAAAATGTTCATTGCATTCATAACAGACAGATGTTCTGCGATTCTAAACAAATACAAGCAGAATACCTTCACTGATCAGAATTTCAGGCTTCACCAGCGTCTGTTGCTCGTTCCAAAGGCAACATTGATTATTTTAACAGCACCCGGTGTCAAAACATTTGAAACTGCAGTTCTCACGCTTTAGATATTCGGGACAAATCTCTTTCATCTGCTGACGAACACCGCGAGCAATTCATTCGAAGTGCATTGTTTTCAATAACTAACGATCAGTGCATACATTAATCCGGTCTTAAAGTGAAAGACAGCAGATTATTAAGGGGCTTATTAAAACAGCGAACGTAATCGGCCACACAAGTGGTTTTTTATACTGAAAACATATCACGTGTTCACATTTTGCTGTTAACCTTCACCAAGAGATGTACAGATGAAGCCAAAATATGGAACATTTTTTCCTGAACTAAATTAGAAGAATTGAACGCGGTTAAGAGAAAATGACTCATCGACATTGTAAATTAGTTCCGGTGTTTTTATCCTGAATCCCCGAAGAGACTTGTAATTAGTACGTTTCCTTGAATTACCCAGAACTGCCCCATTTATTTCATGGTGAAATTACATCACATGTAAGCTATATCTTTGTTCAAAGCAAAGCTATGGAATTTTCCGTTGTCATTTTTCTGCTGTTTTCTTTTTGTCAGTCAACATCGAGTGCCTTGTGTTCAAATAAAACATCGCTAAGAATTCGATCTGTCAATGTTTACAGTATTAAATTAGTCGCTTTTATGAATTATGGAAATTCTCTTTATCCGGAGGTAAGTCTTAGTTTCGCCGATCATTTTGTTATGTTCGTCCCGAATACACAACAAAGAGATTATCTGACACGCTACATCGACTTACCAAAGCTGAATAAAACCTTTAGGTACATGTAACAACATATGTGAGTTTCAAGTCTTGACCAGGGTGTAAGCCACAAAATGTTGCTCTTTTAAATATTAATTTGATCGCGATATCGACCTCTTGTAACCATAGTGTTTCGAGATTGCAATATTACGCCAATTTTGCAAGACTTTGTAAAATTAGCAAGAAGTGGCTGAATTAGCTATACCCAATAAAAACGCAAAACCTTAATTAGGTAAGGAAAAAAATTGCTCTAGGATATGGAATACTATTTATAACAACCTTAGGCGGTAAGATATCATTTTAAAATTTAAAATCCAAAAGGTGTTATAATTTTTTCACAATAATCAGAATCAAGCAATTAAAAAGTTCTTTTCTTGGTTAAATTGCCTTCTTTAGCAAATAGATCGCATACGACGAGTAGATGTATAATATATTCCATCAGTAGTTGTCACGAAGCCTTAGAACTAGTTAATCAATAGCAATTTAAACTGAGACTATATACAGAAAATAGACGGTAAAACCGCAAAGGCTTTGTCGCTTTGAAAACGAACGAAATGAATGATTAAAATAGGCGAATAGATGACTCAAAAGGAAAGATCAAATTGATTCAGTACTGAAGGAAGTGCAAATGTGTGATATACATACATCGATTTTTTTTTGTTTTTTTTCTTTTGATCAGCAACTACCAACCTTTTTGTCACTTGCACAACTTTCTACCACTTTAAGAGTAAGAGATAATAATCCGTCATATTTTTGTCCACAACATTAACATAGATTTGAAGATTTCATTTTAAAATGCCTTTTTCCTCCTCTTCTTGAATGTTAAGTTGTTTACTAAAAGCAGGGGTCAATGAAACAGACAAACTAATCTGATCGTCGTCTACAAAGATTATAAGATAGTTTCGACTCGCCTAATTTTGCTTGCCAATCCAGCCAATGACAAGCAAGTAATCATAAATGTCTTAAAGCGAAGAAAGTTGTCTTGCAACAAGAGAAACATGCTGGATGAGAATGTTTTTATGATCACAAAGGATGGCAAGCTTTAATGTAATTCACACCTCTGTTGAGGTGAATTAATCCTTTTTTGCAAAATATATTTAGGTTTTTTCAGTTTCAAACCTCATTAACAATCTAAGTGATTAGACTGCGGGGAAAGTATCAATAATTAGGAATATTATTCCGAGGGCAGAAGACAGTTAATTGATTTATCGATTTTGCATCACACTTTCTCATCCGATCCATACCAAACATTTGAATGTCTGCCAAGTTAAAGTTTAGTGAAAACTGCCATAAAACTGTCGTTATTAAATACCAAATTAAGATGTTCGTAAACTGTGTAGCAGCAATAATCAGCATGAAATATAAATGACTTCTAAAGGGGGAGGAGTAGAAAGAGTTCAACAGCCTTGTGAATGTTTATACTTTGGACAGGAGCTGGCTCAGTTTCCTATTTTTGTTTATTTGTTGAATTGTTTGCTGCAATGAACAATTTTACTAGCATTTTTTCTCATTTTACAATTGGAATATACTTGTCGATTTACTTTTGTCAGAACACATTCCCTGTAAGTCAAAAGTTTCATTGAACCAGTTCTGCGTTATTCAACTTGCTATGTGGTTTGGTTGAGAAACTGAACAAGCACAGCCATTCTTTAACCTGCCAACAAGAAACTTCTTGAAACACAACTCGTTTTATTTAGGTTTCATGTTGCGTTATCTCCTTAGTGCCTGACAAGATCTTAGCCACAATAATTAAGGGTATTGTGCAAATGCAAATATATATACATATACTTGTGTGCGATTAACAATTGCCACTGAGCTACAAACCAAAAATGTTTAAACCAAATGTCGAGACAGAATTACATACAAAATTAAGGTGGAAAGAAAAGTTACAAAAAAATTGTAAATTGTGTTGTGAAAAAGCACCTCGCTTTCTATTTTTACCGCTACGACGACCTGCAGCACGTACAAAGCGTGATTATCAAAAGAAACAAACTTACAAAATACTATCTTGTGTATAAAGGCATTCATCACAAAATATTTCAGATGCGAATAAGCTTACCTCTGACTAACAAAGTGAACCTCAAAGTGTAATACGACCAATACAAGGAAACGATGTCCCTCCGTTCAATATAAGTCAGGTATTCCGTTCGCTTAGCTTATAAGGCAGTTGGATGTCTTACTATTTACTTAGCCCTTTTCGGTCATTAAAGATTCCTACCTTGATCGTTAGTCTATGCTTCGCATTGTTTTTTTCGAAAGCTGCTATGGAAAATTGATTTGCAACTGAGTTGAGTGTAGTGCCATCACACGCAGCTGGCAAAATATGCAAATGTGAACGCCGAGAAATTAAACGTAATTTCCGTCGTCATCGCTAGCTTATTGGCCCTGAAGATGGTTTAACGTCGGGGTGAGAATTGGTTTATTTCTCAAACGAGTACCAAACGCTCTTTATTTAAATGTTTTGTCAAAGTCTATGTAATTGCCCATTATTAAGCTTCTCAGCTGACATCATTGTTCAACACAGTAACAGTCTATCCAGAGAAAGTTTGATTGGTGAAAATAATAACCTCTTACTAACCGAGCACGAGGGCCGTACTGAGGAATATTGGCCCGAGGTCGTGGCAGTACAGACCGAGCGAAGCGAGGTCCTTACAAAAACGACCGAGGGCCGAATATTCCCCAGTGCGGCTCCAGCTAGTTAGGTTAGTAAGTAGTTTATTATATGGCACTCGGGTCATGCTTGTTTTGAATTTGCCGGCTTTCGAGAACAAAAAAATACAAAGTCGATGACCGTTTCCATGGAAACAGTCCGTACGGCGAAATCCTGACCAAGAAATCAAATTTTCGAAAATTTAAGGTGGCTCTCAACTCTACGTACAGAATTTTTTAAACTTCGCCAAAAGTTGCATCTTATGCTGCTTATCAAAATTCTATAATAAGGAAAAATTCAACGTGCCGTTTTTTAAATATAAGCGCTTAAAGCTGGAATTGCGGGTGTTTTCAGTAGGTCATGGTGTTGCTATGGTAACCTATTGTGTCACGAAAATAATACCAACGTGTTCTCCAGTGATTGGGCAGCTTTTTGCTACCATGATTGCAGCATCAATTGATTAAGAGTCGTAATTATGACCCATTAAAATGTGCTGGAAACTGTTTTGAGCCACCTTAAACTGGCTTTCAAATTTTTGCTTCGGAATTTTGCCAGATTTGACCCAAATTAAACATCCGCTGTGCTTAACTCGGACAAAAGCAATGTAAACGAGCTACTTGTCTGCATCAGATATGGCTCACGGAAACCATTGTTAATAACAGTAGTGTAAAAAGTGTACGAAAATAACAAGTTTTGGAAGATTCCGACAAAACACGTAGCGAAATAAACAAATTCTCAACCTAGCGAATTCTTCGATTCTTCGATAAAAGACATTATAATATATTACGAAGGCAGAAATTATACTTAAGAAGTAAAACAACGACAGAGAATACCAACTGAGCTGTCTCTGTTTATGAAGAGAAGCTTTCTTTTTGTAAAAAGGCACAAACAATACTTACATGCAGTGTAGCAACGCTCGCTTGCTTAGTAGCGTTCTCCGGTCATCTCAGCTAAGTGAACCTCGACAATATTTTGTATCATCGCTCACCCGACAATTAAATCAGTTGACAGCTTGCTCCTGTGCTCGGAGTTGAACAAGTGGGAGCAGTCTAATCTTGCCAACTTTGACGCTAGTTTGGGCAATCTTGCTGCAAGCGGGTGAAAGCCGTAAATAACTGCAGCTTCGTTCAACTCAGCATTTCGCATTTTCATCCGCAAGCTTTGAGCTCCTCTAGTAATTACCATCGGAAAAGTACACGTTTTCATGAGCTCCAATGCGGCCGGATTTCTCTGGACTAGCAACCTTTACCTGCCGTTACATCAGGCATCGTTCTTCTCTCGAAAACAACTCGAAAGTGAAAGTTTAGCTGAAGTCAGTTTGTGATTGACAGCTGTCGTCTCGTTAGCCATTCAAATTAGCTGAACAATTCTAACAAGGATTGTGACTGGCTTATTTAGCGTGCTTTATCAGGGAACAGTGCAAGGTTTACGCCACTTTTACTCCTTTAGAAAATAAAGATTGGTTTGAAAACTCAGCAATGCGGGGGAAATTATTGGATTCTTTATCATAAAACAAATAACTGTGATCTGTTCTGTTATAAAGCAAGCTTCGTCTTGAGTGCTCTACCGCTTCCTACGTGCTTTACAACAGAACAGAGCACAATTGAGGCTTCTTTATTTGTTTTCTGGCTTGTGTTGAAAACTTGTGCCGCGTGTAGAAAACTAAGTTTTTGAAACTTTTACAAGGTCATAACAGAAAGTGTTTGAAAGCTGTCACGGATGAATAAGTGATTTAAGACTGGAATCAACGAAACTCTTTCGAGATACAGATATTATCCAACTGTATGCTAATTTACTACTTGTAAGGACCACCAAATGTGCCTAAAAAGCAACAACTTCATGCTATGGTATCCGTCAAATTGTACTGAATTCTTTTGAGAGAGCAATTCCTCAGAAAACTAAAGGACTCTTTTACAACTTCCAAAGCTCTCTTTTTTTATGAAATAGCATTTTGTAGATATCACGTCATGGTTCGTCGGCGAACAATAAACCGAGCAAAACGTGTCAAAGAGTTAAAAGTACTACTCACCTATTTTGATATTTCGGGTACGATGGAGATGGCTTTAAGCCGCAGCACAGAAGTAGCTACAACTGAGTATTTGGAGCTATTCGGAGGCAATCTACAGTACTCGTTTGAGTATGCAGGCAGATGGGAGTGCGCTCTTATTCCAACAGATCAACTAGTGTTCTTACCTGAAAAATAAAGCCACATGGATTATTATCTAATTGCGCCAATGACAAAACAGATATCTTTTCTTACTATAAAAACAGAAAATGACAACATGGCCACTGCACAAATAGTAGAAAATTACTCTGACTTTGTTGTAACAAGTTGAACACGCTTTCGTCGTAATATGACCTCATATTGAAACTCCACAAATGATAGATAAGTTTAATTCTCGTCATATCGTGATATAACATTGTTTGACTATTGGTTGAAAAGTGTATGCAGACTCACAGCACTTCGTTTCATTCAAAGTACTCCGAAGCAGGGACCGCTGAAATTCCTCAAGTGCGATGACGTCTTCAAATTTTCTAATTTCCTTTTTTGAGGCCAAATTACGTGATTTTTTTTACATACAAGAAAAGTGTCAAGTTCTTTCTTTTTCGATATGACACTTCGTCAAAATGCCGACTATGATTGTTCGTTGCTACTGTGTGGCATTATGTTTTTGTGGGCTCTAAGTTTTGCGACTTTTGCGTTTCTTTCTTGTGCTCCGCAAAAAAAGGTTCCCAAAAAAAATAATTCCCGCACAATATTCCCGTTCAAAATTTCACAAGTAGATTCTTTGTTGATGCTATTAATTAAAAAATCTCTTTCGTTCAGGAATATTAAAAAACAGAAGGTTTACAGGAAAGGATATATTTCATCACAAACGGAGTATTCTACAGTTCCGTACAGGAGCAGGGATGTAACTGTGATACTGTTTACTGGATTACTGTGTTTACATCTGTGCATGTTGTATTACTTGTCGATTGCATGCAGTTTAATTAAAAAATTAGAAAATGTTGTTATTTCAGTTAAACGCGACTTCCTGAATATTGCAAAAATTAGTACCCAGCAAGAAAAACGAGCCTTTTACAATCGCAAAAAATTAGTTCCCCCAAAATACGAAATAGAAACGCCGATTCTCAAAAATGAAGTCCTGCAAAAATTTAGTGCCACACGTTATACACCAACGACAACCGCAACACAAAGGTAGGTTCGCTCTTTTAATTACAATTTTCATTGAAATAGTAAACATAATCTTGTTATCTTCTGCATTTAGCCATATATGCGCATGTGAAGAAATATCATCTCATGCTGTTTCTGTTGAGACATCCAAGTGTAGGACCTGCCGGATTGTGTGCATTAGTGTCATCTCGGCGCACGGAATATCCAATGTCCCAAAAATGCTGAAAACGATCAGGATTCTGTATTCTTCTCAATATATAAAAACAAATAGATCACCTGCAACTCTTCTGAATTTTCAATTTACACTATATTAAAGAAAAACACTATCTTTGCGTGAAAGGATTTCAATATGA
>JAHPZR010001954.1:0-12500 GCA_019787425.1 Platygyra sinensis
CTCTTCTCGACTTGATGCTTCGATCGCGATTTATTTAACTTCTCAGCAAGTTGAAAGTGTTTTTTCTCATGCCTCGCTTAAAAGAAAGTTCTTCAAGCTGATGAACCTGAAGACGAAGAAGCTGAACACGGCAAAGAGCTGAACTCAAGATTTGAGTAACGGAGTCATAGTGGAAATATTACTTCAGCATCCGATCATCGTACGAGAAACGCATAACGACCCATAACATTTGTGAATTCGCAGCTTGCTCTAAACTAAGTTTTCTGTGAAGATGCTTCAAGACATATGCAATTTTCGTCAGCTTCACATCTCAACAATCAACTTAGATCTGTACGCATCCGCAAATGATCCCAGGACCACAAATGATCCCAGACCGCCTCACAACGTGCTTTTTTTAATACTTTCGACTAAATTTTGTTGCTAACTGCAATGTTATGAAATGCATCACTCAATCAATCATCAAAACACGGCTTGGCTTGCGTTTCTTTACAATTCTCAATAAAATTATGATCAGTGCAACATACACTACATATCCGCTTTTGTTAAACACAGATATTTCGGTGTTATAGTTAAATAACATTTTATCAGCCATTAACGCCACTCATCTTAAGTTTTAAACTAAAACCCATGATCTAACCATAAAGAACTGTGACAGATGATGCTGTCACCTGATAGTCCATGGGCCAGGACCCCCAAAAGTAACATTTCATTTCCAAAGCTACAACACTTTATCACTCTGTAAAACACCTAGTGTGTAGCACTGGAAATTTGAACAAATTTAATTTGTAATTTTTTCTTGGTCATATTTTTGCTTTAATTCCTCGGGAAGGACTACTTGAGTATTCTGAGAAGCCAAAATTCCAAGTTATAGTTATGAAGTTCAGCTTCATGACCAAACAAGGCCAAGGCTTGCGCTTCGTTTAGACAATTACCGTAGTTATTCGGTTATAAGGCACACTGTTTTTTTAAAGAAATTCCTGATTTCTACTAAAAATTACTGCCAAAGTTTGGGTGCATCTTATAGGCGAATATTTTCCCGAAACAATTTTTTTGGGGTCACAGTTACTGGTACAATTTCAAGCAAATAAAAGGACACACAGTGTTGGTCATTGACTTTTATAAATATGGTGGTTCTGAAAAGAACCGGGGTGGTTCTGAAAAGAACCGTTGGAGTTATGTACTGCCTGGAGTCTACTCGTCTTCGCTCTCACTGTCGGTGTCGAATTTGTTGTCTAGCTCATCGTCTGCATCCAGGACGTCTCCGCTTTCACTCTCTTCTTTGTAAACAGCGTCATCCTCAGTTCCATCAAGTGCATTAGAGATACAGCATGACTTGAATGATCTTACAACAAGCTCTGCGAGAATCTCTTGCTTTGTTGACCCACTGCAGCACGAGTTCTTTGCTCGGCGCCCGTTCTTTCCCCATGGCGTGTATGTGAAGGGTCCGTTCACCATCCAGGCCTGATATTGTGCTCTAACTCTGGTCTTAAAGGGCTTGATTAGGCATTTGTCGAGGGGCTGGAGAACTGGAGTCAGGCTACCGGGAATTACAGCAACGTCAACATTCCTTTGCGCAAGCAGCTCTTTCACGCTGTCTGTTAGATGTCCGCAGAAAGAATCCCACACCAGCAAGGCTCTCTGATCTGGCGTGTAGCGCAGATTTTTTCGCACCCATTCTTTTGTTCCTAGAAACGAAAAATAGTATTTGAGTGAATTATCGTTAAACCCAAACATGAGCGCTGAAATAATCTAACGGCGATCAATGTAAACAAACTCCCCAACGAGCGAAGTGAAATTTGCATAGATATGATACGTGCTCGAGAGCACGTGCTCAGTAATTTGATATGTCACAAAACGAAACGAAGAGATAAATACCTTCTTCATCCATCCAGCCTTTTTTGTGCACTGAGACCTGCATTCTCGACGGTACGTTAATTCTTAGTTGCCGGACGCCTTTAAAGATGACCTTTGGGGGAAGTTTCTCGCCGTTTGCTTTTACTGCAAGTGCAACAGTAAAGCTCTGCTTGTCCGCACCGTCCGGTTCCCCGTAAACTCGAGCGTTTGTGTTGCTGGTAACTCGAACCGCATCAGTGTTTCATCCATGTCGATGATGTGGCTTAGCAGGTACTCACAGCGCCTCCGGGCTCTCACCACGAACCGGTGAAATGTCACGATCTTATCCTCCATGTCAGCTGGTAGACGCTGGGCTAGAATGGTCTTGGTTCGCATGGAAATAGAATGGTGGCGTTTCCAATTGCTGTACCATCCAAGTGATGCTTTGAACTCCGGATCGGTGCTGAGTTCCTTCGCCTTTACACGGAGCATCATGCCATTCCTTGAAAGACCTGGATACAAAACAAAAACTGCATCAAAATCAGTAAATGCAATGAAAGAGAGATTCACCAGTACATGGGCATGGGATAACCAAGATAGGCATTTGTTTACCTTGGCTCCTTTGATCACTGAACCAGTCGGCTAACAGTTGATCAAGTTCGGGATCTTTTGGTTGGTAACGGCCCATGGAAGCGCGCTCGGCTGTCATCTTCAGTTCGCCTGAAAACAAGATGTCCTGCTGATTGCGCCACTTCCGAACCATTGATTCAGAAGTTGCCGATTTGGGGGTGCGTCTTATAGCCGAGTGCGCCTTATAACCGAATAACTACGGTAGCTGTTTGTTAGGTGCTTGACTACTATTGCTACCGGGATTTCGAGAATTTTTAAGAGTATGTGTATTTCTTAGACTTCTAAGTCAATGGATTGTTTTCACATGACGTGTTTTAATCCTCATCAGGCATAAGAGGCGGTATATATTTATATCCCTTTACAATTAGTGTGCTTTGTTTGGACACTAGAGCATTTTGAAAGTTGCGTGACACAAGGCTACAATCGATTTTGTTAAAAAAATATTTCCTTATCTCATGATTTTGAGCCTTTTTAGAAGTTAGAGCATTAGGAAAAGAGCTTATGTAAATGCTTGTTTGTTTAGTACTGACAACCAGACGCCCAAATAGCCAAAGTAAGGTCCAGATGTTTACGCTATATTCCGGCTGCCATATTGCTGTACACGGTTTTCATACTGGGCCCTGTAAATTTCTGGGAAACATTTACGACAAATATCTGAAGTTTGGGGACACGCACAGGCCCAAAACTTGGAGAAGTGTCTTATATTAATAGTTATTTTCTATAACATATATCACATTTTCTTAGCTTTTTTTCATTGGCTGGTTTTCAATTTTTTTTATTTTTTATTTTTTGTTGCGTGACAGTGAAAACGATCTATACCCTTCGAAGAACAAATCAGCAACTAGGGAATATTTTTTTTAAATGTTATAACATCTTTTTTTTAGTTTTTATGTGTTATCACCTTCCTCGGACATAAATCCATCCCATTCCTTATTTTTTGATTGGGATCATTTGCCGTCCAATATGGCGATCATTTCGGGTCCGGGATCATTTGCGGTCCAATTTGGGGATCATTTGCGGACCCGCACAGATCTTATGACAAAATTAGTAAGTAGCTGCAGTTGTAATGCAAACTCAATTACTGTCTTGAACATAAACAGTTGGGGCCAGCAGCCCTCATATTCGATAGGGAGAGACTTGCCCAGATAATGAGCCGAAGACCCCGGAAAGAACTGTAAATCAGGCCCCGGCCACACTATTGCAGTTAATCTCAAACAAAACAAAGCTTGGTGTTTTCGCCCACACTACTGTATAATTTTCCAACTGGTTTCGCCTGTTCACACTAAAAAGTTCAAAAATTATAAAACGAGTTGGACCTGGGATTCTGCATGTGTGAAATAAATGTTCAGGTAATACGCTTTCATTCACAAAGTGGTCTCACCACGCCTAGTTCTTCCCGGTCTAGTCCAATATTTCCTTTGTCTTTTATTGGTGGCTGCCCTTCCTCAGCTCTGTCTTTATGGCAATTTGCGACATTTGGTTTCCGTGCGAGATGCGACTTGGGACGCGCAAGAAAAACCTGGTACCCATTTGTTGTGTCAAAAAAAAAGGAAAAAAAAACAGTGGGAGCACAAAGGGAGCAAGAGCGCGAGCAAGATCAAAGTAACGGTACGATCGTGTTGCGAAAAACAATTTGAGAAAAACAGAAGACTTTGGCAGAGGTGCTAAAATTCTTCAACTGTCGCGTAAGTATTCGAAGGCAAATTTAGCCAAGTTATAAAAAATCATACGACCCCATCACGTGTTTGCACAGTCTGACTAGGGTGAAATTTCGGATTGAGTTCATAATGTTTTGAGAAAAGTAACCAAAAAAAATTGGCACAGCGCGAAAAGACCTAGGTATGAGTTTAGGGACACAGCGTTACACAATGCAGGTAGCTAATCGCGCAGGAGATGACAAGAGGAGACAACTCAGGAGACAGATGTACGCTAGTCATTCTTTCTTTCTTTCTTTTCCTTTATATGCTCTCTTCCTACTCAACAAGATTGTGTGCTCCAAGTAGTTACATATCAAAATGTAGATCGCCCCACCCCTACCCCCTAAAATGAAACGACCGCATTGCGTGACGAACAAATAGGGATCCACTTTGCACGAGGATTCCAGGAATCGCTTAAATGTAATAGTATTTTGGTGTAGCGCAAGGCAAGCAACTATCCACAAATGACTTAGTCGTTGTTAACTTAGATGCAGTGGCGATCAAATGCCCAGAAAAATGGTGAAAGATTGATTCATGGTATTCCACCCTCAAATACAATGACAGGAAACTTTGCACATGTAATGAATGGTGAGGGAAACACCTTAGATCGGCTTTTGAACCTGCCTTTTATAGTAAATAAGGTAAGAACATATCAAAATTATCAGCTTTGTGTCTATTTTAGTTTAAGATATGTCAAGACATGTGGCACATGCTAAAATTTATGTCTAACCCGTAAATTGAAATTTGATGACCAATGGCAAATATTTGCATTTTTAACGTAATTTGAAAAGCTCTTGTATCGCTCACAATCATTTGCCCAAAGAAATTTTTACACGAGTCTGTAGACCATCCTTCAGCATTTCAACGACCAGAAGCTTTATCCATTTGAAGGTTTCGCACATGGTGAAAATCAATTATTTTTAGGAAGTACTTTTAAGTGAACGAAATACATGTCTTCGAAATTTAATTACTCGGCACCCAAAAGAACCCGCAACGTTCCATAAAATTAACCCAGTACACATTTAAACATTGCAAAAAAATATTTGAGTGTTTTAAAGACGGAAGAATAATTTGCTTTTGCATGCGAGGCTCTCCAACTCGTTTAATAAAATGGTGCATCAAATGACGATTTCAATGGAATTTGTTAATTTGCATATTTCTTTGAAATAAAAGGATATTTTACCAAAAAAACTATCCAGTAGTTTTTGTCATACCCTAGCCTACCTACCATAAAAATATGAGCGAAATCGAATTTTCGACCCTTGCCGAGTTGTTTGCGATATTTATGGACAGGGACTCTTAAGTGCCACTTAAAAAGGAAATAAACCTTAACTTACTTGGTATTGAAGTTTCCAAACTTAGAAAAATGCTTTTTCCTTGCAAGACAATACTTGCAGCGTCGAGTAACACCAACACTTCGTGTAAAGTTTGGCCTTCACACAATCTTCCTCTTCACAAAATACTCCACTTTCTCAGCAAGAAGAGGTGGTAGGACTGGTCTTCTCTCTGTAATGACCCCTTTGGCTTTAGCTGCCTTCATCCTTTAGGAGATCAGTGTCAGAACCTCTTTGGTTGGTTCACTGCCTGGTCGCCAGTTTTCTGATCTTTCTGGCTATAATTCTTGAAATGCTGTCTGCATCTCACGGTTGCTACAAGAAATTAACCTCCCCAGGAAGGCTGTGACACCTTCCAAAACAGGATCACTGCGGATTTTGTGGTTTGACTTTAAACCTGACTGGCAACTAAAGGAAAAAATGGCCAGGTTGAGGAGTTCAGAAACCAATTCTGAAATATCTTTCTTTGAGCTTTTTGCCTTCCAAGATGAATTGCCTAATGCACACGCCATTTTTGCTTAGCACAATAGGTGAGAATGTGACGCCGATACAGTGGAGCCTCAGTTTAACGAAGTCGCTGGGGACCGGGAAATTTGTTCATTAAATGGAGGGTTCGTTATATCGAAAACCTCAATATAACGAATTTGAGGGGAAAGGACCAAAATGTTCGTTATATTGAGGTCATAGCTAATGATTGATTTGCAACATGTGACTTCTGTGGAAAGACTAAAGTGCCAATGTCTATGACATATAATAAGTCCTTGACTGAAAGGTTTCTGTCTCTTTACCATATGGATTAAAGGATTTGCTGACTGTTGATCTGTTCAGCGTTTATCTTCTGTCGCGTGTTGACATTGTAATTCGTTATATTGAGGTATAATTATTTTATGTTTGGGCTTCCAGATTATATTCGTTATATTGAGGACCTCGTTAAATCGAGGTTCCACTGTAATACAGGAGCAATTCCAACATGGAATTTGTCAGCAGTCACCCCACATTATTGATGTTCTACTTCATAAACTTAACAAGAACAGTTAACTTCTTGCTGTCATTTTCACTACCTTTTGCTTGCAGTTAGCTATGCTTGATTTTGTGAGCGGCTAGCTTTCATTTGCTTGTCAAAATAACTCTGAAATAATTTATAGTACTATTCATTATTTGCTATATCTGGTAGCCAGCAGCACGGTGGTACAGTGGTTAGGTAGGCCACGTTGACCCAACTTTTTCTTCTTGAAAAATAATTTAAGACTTAAAATTTTAGTTGAAGAGGAAGGGGGCCACAGAGTCTACTTTGGAATAGACTCGCTACCCATAATGTAGGTAACCTCCAAAAGACACACTCCCTATTAGGATGTGTGGTTTTACTCAGGCCCTTAATTAGAAGTGTGAATGACGTGCGCTAACTTACCACAAGTGTGAGAAATCAGTAAGTGTGCGAGCTTCGTTGCTTTCACCTAAATTAAAGCCGAAGTTTGTGTTAAAAAAATCGAAATGCCTCAAAGCAACCACCTGCCTTTTTTGAGCCATTGTACGACATTGCTTTGTGGCAATTTATTTTACTGACCGTCACGAAGAAAAAAGTCAAGTTTACTTACAAGATGCTCAAAGTGGTTGTTTGTAAACCACTGGAGACGAGGCCTTTTAGCCACTTAAAAGAGAAAATGATTGAAGAGGAGGTTAAGGCGAAAACCGACAATTAGATGCCAGTAGAAAGAGTGACAGGAAAGCTAACAGAGTGGTGGTAAGATCAATGGCGTAGGAAGGACCCCTCTTACCCGAGCAATGATGTGGCATATTCTGTTAACAAACCTTCCATCATGCCTTGGTTCATTGACATGCCAGTTTGTTTTAACTGCGGTGTTCCTTGCCCTGAATGCAGGACAGAACTTGGGCTGGAAATTCCAGAAGAAATGTCAACCGCAAAGGTCATTCTTGATTTCCATGAATAAGACAAAGAAGTATCAATGTAGAAGTCGGTTTTCAGGGTGACAACGGCTGCCGCCGCGTCACTACAACCCACATCATCAAGCCCGGCGGTGGCAGCATCAGCACCTTCAAGACCTTTAAGGCCATCGAGAACAGCACAGCAGCCAACTTTGCAACAACCACCAGCGTCATCAGGGATGACTTTAAAGGTCATCATGCAAACGAAAGTAACAATGACTCCAGTGCTGTACACCCTGACAAGCTGTTTTCATTGTTTTAGTATTTTAATACATTTCCTCTTAATGGTTAAGCTTATGTTCTTTTGGGTTGTCTCATGTTAGCGTTTAAAACAACACAAATACGGTCACCCTGCGCAAATGCAGCGCAGGTCGATCCACATGGTTCCCAAGAAGTAGGTACTAGACAATCGTGAAGGACACACGAAATCAAATGTACAATAGCTTTCATGTTGAGGGGCTTTGAAGTTCTGCAGAGAGCACTATATGTGGAAAGAAACACCACTATAATTAACAAAATCCCCGCTCACAATTTACTCCGCGATAGATCGTTTTCACTCACATGACCAAAAGCCTAGTAACCGTCGCTAGCTGCCATATTGGTGGAGTAAAACTGTAAACAAACCGAGTCCCATCTTCACTGTGAAGATGGTATTTTGCATGGTAGTTGATTGTGGAAGTCAAAGCGCTCCAGGTAAAGATCTTCATTTTGCTCGAGTCCCATCAGTAGTCACAAACCAAGGAGAAGAAGCAGAAAAATTATCCTTTGAACGGCAATCGCATTGGATTTCTGCAATAAGTCGGTTTGATTTGACTGAAAAGATTCTCTCAAATGATCGTGTATGCAGCCACCATTTTGTCTCAGGAAGAGCAGCGAAAAGTTGGGACAAATACAATGTTGACTGGGTGCCGACTTTAAACCTGGGCCATAACAAGAGTGGCGAAAGAGGAAACATCGAACAAGCATCGCAAAGAGGACAGAGAGCTAATGAGAAAGAAAGGAAGCGAAAGTAACAAGAAGAGAGGGAACGCGTGCTTGCGGAGGAAATTGCAGCAAAGAAACCTAAGTTGAATGAAGCGGGTGAACAGATTTCAGATATTTCCTTTGCCGAAGAACCTCTAAAGTGTGTCGATTCCAGTACACAAACAGAGGAGTTTGACTATTTAGTAGCTGGAGTGCCACCGCAGCGACCATTTTGCGAAGATGAATTTTGGAACCACGACAAGAAAGTAAATTTGTATACCGGATTACCTTCGCTTGACACATTGAAATCTGTTTTCCTTTGATTTCATCTCTTCGTAACTCGAGAGACCCAACATATTACTCGTTTTCAAGAATTTGTCATGACATTGATGAAGCTTAGACTAAATATGCCTTTGGAAGATCTCGCTTACCGATTTAATGTCTCGGTTTCTACTGTGTCAAGAACATTCCAGTCGTGGATGGTCGTGATGGATGTAAGGCTGCGGCCTTTAATTAAGTGGCCAGAACGTGAGGAATTGTGGCGAACCATGCCTCAATGCTTTCAGTACTCGTTCGGGAAGAAGACTACAGTAATCATCGACTGTTTTGAAGTGTTTATTGACAGACCGTCAAACCTAATGGCATGTGCACAAACTTTCTCTAACTACAAACATCACAACACTGTGAAGGTCTTGATAGGCATAACTCCACAGGCAACAATTTCATTTGTCTCTAAAGCTTGGGGAGGGAGAACTTCTGACAAATATTTGATGGATAATTGTGGCATACTAGACAAGCTGTTACCAGGTGACCTTGTCCTGGCAGATCGGGGGTTTACCATTCAAGAATCCCTATGTTTAAGCATGCACAGTTGGCAATTCCTGCCTTCACACGTGGTAAAGAACAACTGGAACCAGTGGATGTGGAAGGAACCAGGGGCATAGCAAATGTATGAATCCATGTGGAGCTGGTCATTGGTCTTCTGCGAAGGAAGTATACCATTTTAAGTGGAACTCTTCCGATTGACTTTTTAATGTGTAACCCTAATGGATCTCAAGAAGCATCGACTCCTATGATTGACAGGATTATCAATGTCTGCTCTGCCTTGGTAAACCTTTGCCCTGGAATTGTTCCATTTGATTGAAATAATAACACCAGGCTTTGTTGTTTAAGGCTGATTAATGTTAGGGTTTTCAATTTGGATTTTAAAACACAATATTATTTTGGAGCCAAATGAAGACAAAAGTCTATATTTTGCAGATCAGCTGAATCAGTGATAGCTTAATCCTGCTTTAAACAAACTGACCTGGAATGTTATTATGAACACTGGGTAGATATTATTAGTTAAATGGTTGGAAAAAGCCGCATGCCATGGGCTTTTAAACAGTTAAGCAAGTGGGGGCCATCATTGGTATGTTAAAACATACTTGCGATGGGTTTAGCCCATACACAAGACATTTGGTGAATGCTATTGCAAATACCCCACAGTCACTCGTCTTTAGTTGCTGCTGAACAGGCAGCTGGTTGATTCTCTTGTAAATGGGGCCAAGTAAGTTTTTAACCAAGTCCACAATTTCTTGTGATAGTGCAGGTTTGGACAGACTGTCCATTAGATTAACATAGCCTAGAGCACAGTTGATGGAACTAACACATACCCAGTGGTTGTTTTTAACATGGAGAATCTGTACAAAGTCAGAAGTTACAATATCAAACTGCCCTACAGGACCAAGTGTTGGTCTGTGAAATCCACTAATGTTTTTGTTGATATTTGCTAAAAGAATTTGAGCCTCATGTATGATAGCACAATCAAGCCATCCTGTGGGTGATGAAATTAGGTTGAACTCGTTATCACCAAGGCTCATCAAAGATTTGTACTTCTCAGTTGGTGTGCACAAAGTTTGAATAAAAGTCACATCATCATCATCATCATCCTTTTTGTGGCAAGATGGGCAGATCCATGTAGTCTGGCTATTATTAGGCATCCTCTTGTACTTAGGCAGTTAAGGTGAAAATACCTGCCATTCTCGCATGATTCATTATGGCAGTGTAGCAGTTTTTCAGATTCACTGGGTTTTGATTTACACATGCAGATGAAGTCATACTTCATAGCTGGGTTAGGGACATTGGGATCCTTTTTTTCCTTTGCTTCTTTCATTTTGGCTTTCCTTGATTACTTGAACTCTGGTAAGTTTCTGCAATGGGGGCAGTACCAAGTTTTTGGAATGCTTTCAATCTTGAGACATGGTAAATGAAAAGAAACAATGGGACATTTGGGATTACAACAAAGGACACCTTTTTCAGCAGTGTTCTTTCTGCAATAGCAAATGCCACCTGGTTCTGGTTGTTTATCTGTTTGGACTTGAGCCATAAAGTGCTTCCTAGTGTACCATTGACCAAGCACTTCAGGCAGAATGCATGTTCTCCAAAATTTAGTGAGCTTGGGCAAAACAGAATTCCAGTGTTGTTCCTCAGGCAGAATTCGCTGGTGAAACAATTTGGTGGCACCACATCCATCAAAAGCACACACAACAAAGTCACAGTACTTTCTTTACCAGTAAAAAGCTGCTGCTGTGTTTGGTAGAAATACTCGTGTTCTTTTTTAAGCCAAAAAATTACCAGCACTGTCTTTTCTCAAACATGACAAACTTTTAGAAACATAGCTCTCAGAGTCACAATTGTCAATGCAAAAGGGACACTTGACCTCTCCACACCCTTCCCCACAACAGTCACAAGAACGGAGAAAGTCTGGTGTAGCATGTAGCCAGGGGTATTTTTTGTTGATGAACATACCACACTTTACTATTTTGAAATTTTTGTGTTTCTCCTTCATAACATGTTCATAAGCACTGATTGCTAGTCCCTCATCTTTACACCCATGCATTATTGCTTTAGAAAATACGTTGTTTCAATTCTGGATAACAAATTGATTGAATTAGAGACACTGTGAAGGTAATGCTGGATTTGTGTGCGATGCTACTTTGCTTTGGGAGGCTCCAATCCTTGTGACTGGCTTCTTGTGTCTTCCTCAATCTGCAACCTTTGCTCCTCGGAAAGTTCTATTTCTTTTTCCAAACAAACGTGTAGAAGTTCGGGATATTGAAGATCTTGATACTTGGGATCTGACAAATCCTGAATAGTTGGAATTTCGCGGCTTTTTAGCACAAAGCTCTCAGTGAAAGGAGGAACTAGACTGAGGGCTATGGGCTTGAATTTACAATTGTTCAGTTCAGCATAGAGAGAATTCATCTCCTCTTCGGACGGAGTTGGCACACTTTTAGACTCAATTTGTGGCTCCTCTGCCAGGTTATCGCCCTGCGATCTGTCGAAAACACTATCTAAGGTTGCATCCAAGTCAGCTTTCATTTTCTTTACTGAAGTAAAATTGATATCGCGAACTCTTGCGTACTCGACTTCCTTTACATACGAAGGTAGAATCCACGGGTTAGGACCCAGGGGTCCTTTGTAATCTGTTCCCATGCTGTTAAAAAAGAGTTTCAATCGGCCTGCCTGGGGCAAGTCGTTGGGGAAATTCACAAAGTTTCTGAACATACCTGAGGGAAGGTGACCTGGGCAAGCCAGAACTATGGTTGTGGTTTTGGCTGATATGGCCCTTGGGACTGGGTAAATGGGGCTCTGCTCCTGACCCTGAAGGATGTGCTTGTGGTCTGATAGCTTGATGTGGGGCAAAAGAAGCCTCGGTAAGGGGCTCTGTATTGACCTCTGCCACCCTGAAAATGCTTGTGGAACCTTTGGGGGGCAGTGCCACGAAAAAGCGATTTACCAGCTTTCTTGGCATCAGCCACAGTATTGGCTGTTTCAGAGCGAAGTTTTAAGCAGAATTCGAAACCATCTCCAAACAGCTGCTTGCCCGAGTCTGGGAAGTCTTCTTTCCCCAAAGATGCAAGGACTGAATTAAGTTTAGTCAAAACCTGTTCTCTGCGTTTAGACGAGACCTGGGTAGATGTATCTCCTACCAGCATAATGGCCTTCTTAACACAACCAAACATGGCATCAACTGTGGTTTTATCAAGAATGATTTCTTCATTCTCTATGGACTCCTGCATGAGCGTAAAGTTTTCATGTAGTGCGCAAAGCGGAC
>JAHPZR010001954.1:15000-16798 GCA_019787425.1 Platygyra sinensis
CCTAGAGGTACAGCCATACTAGAAGATGACCAAAGTCTCCTTTGACTAGGGCAAAGAAAAAAAAAGTATAAACACCAGGCTAGGCGAGGAAACCACAAAATTCCTCAAGCGTTTTTGGCTTGTGCACCTCTTTGGAAATATCGCAAAACTGAGAAAACAGATCTTTAAATAAGGAGACATTGTACGTGGTAATTCATCAAGACTGTGGTGAAATTTTTTTCAAACAAAAAATTCAGATCGGCAAACTTCCTCAGTCCCAGTTGCTCAAACATAGGTGACAATAATCACACAGAGGATAAATGGATATCCAGTGGATAGGACAAGTACATGTATGTTTTGTCAATACTTATCCCAAAGTTAATGCATTATCCACCATTCCCATTGAACAACTGTGGCCAGTTATATTCAAGTCAAATGATTGGACTAGCACTGCTTAAATAGTCATCATAAACATGAAAATTTTTAGAATGGCTACATTTATTACCCATTGCAGATATGAGTTTCTCGCTTTCTTGCCTGCACACTTTCTAACCAGCTGGCATTCATTGTACCTCTCCTTTATCCCCTTTACACAGCTGATTTCCCCCTCACATGATCCCTTTTTCCTCTTTACGTCTGAGAGGGGGAAATTCAGCTGTGTATATAAAGCGGGATAAAGGGAGAAGTTACAATGAAATGCCAGCTTGGTTAGCAGTGCTGCCAGCAAGAAAGCGAGAAACTCATTATCTGCAATGGGAACTAATGTAGCCATCTAAAATATTTTCATGTTTATGATTGACTATTTTAAGCAGTGCTAGTCCAATCATTTGACCTTGGAAATATATAACTGAGCCACAGTTGTTCAATGGGAATGCGTGGATGAATGGCATTAACTTTGGGATAAGTATTGACAAAAACATACAATGTACTGTTTCCTATCCACTGGATGATCCCATTTCATCCTCTGTGTGCTTATTGGTCACCTTTGTGTTGAGCCACTGGTACTGAGGAAGGTGTGCCGATCTGCATTTTGTGGTTTGTAAACAAATGTTTCACCACAGGTCTTGATGAATTACCACGTACAATGGTCATCCTTATTTCAAGATCTGTTATTCTATCAGTTTTTGCACGATATTTCGCAAAGAGGTGCCACAAGCCCAAAAACGCTTGAAGGACTTTTTGCTGGTTTCCCGCGCCTAGCCTGGGTGTTTATACGTTTGTCTTTTTTCTTGTTGCCCTAGTTCAAAGGAGCCTTTGCGTCCCCTTCTAGTATGGCTGTAAAAAAAAAAACCCCCCCCTCCCTTTAGAACTCTGGGGGTCCTGCGGTCGCTGACTATTTAAGGCATTAGGTACAGCCTGCTCCACTCAGTTCACTGCCTTTTGTGGATTCCAGGTGCTCATGTGTCATGCACATTTTGCATGCCATGTTGTGGCTACTAGCTAAACATTCACTCATGTGTTGAGGGCACATTTGGCGCATGCCATGTGGTTGGGCTCTAGATGAAATGTTTGCTCATGAGTCCGCACACACTTTTTGGCATGCTCGTGTGCTGGCTCTATTCGTCTATTTGCTGCGCGACTGTTAAGACGAGTCGGAATGCACTCCCTGCAGGCGGTTTTTGAGGACTAACTCTCTTGCCATGTTTCCCAGTTCTGGACCTGCGCCAATTAACCTATAGATAGCGATTTAGAAAGTATGTGTGGCCTGCTTGCTCATTTACTTCCTATTCTAGTTAGGTCAGCCACCCTTAGTTCTTAATTTAGCTTCTCCTATGTTTAGAAATTTTTTTTGTTATATAATTTATATGTATACATTGTA
>JAHPZR010001955.1:5000-15000 GCA_019787425.1 Platygyra sinensis
ACAGCCAAAGGAAGAAAACAAAATTCAAGGTAGAATTTTAATGTTATACTGCATCGGTTGCAGTAAATGGAACACAATTTTCTTTGTAAATTGCTTTAGACATTAAAAGGCGGTTTCATAAAGCCGAAAGCAGTTATTTTTATATACGTGAACTGTTTGTGTTTTGATTTTCGCTGTGTCTAAATGTTCGGCAGCCGGGCAAGGTCTTAATGGCATAAACGCCCGGTAGTCAGAAATTTTCACAGAATTTCCACTGAAAGATTCATTCAAACTTCTTCATGATATTTGATGTTTCTTTAGAAATGCAGAGCGATTCCAAAAGTTATGTTATTAGTGTGCAAGATGACGAAGTAACCGAGCTTGTGCATACTATGAAATCGGCATGTGCCATGTTGGCACTTAGAAAATTTACGCTTACATCGGCAGTTAGAGATATTTAACGAATTGCTACTGAAAGCTTCTTTTTAACCTAATGAGAAGATGCGATGTTTGTTTGGAATAGCCAGGCGATTCTAAAAATTATTAGGGATTTCTAGTGGCCGAATTCTGTAAGCTTGTGCGTACCATAAAATCGCAATATGGTCTTTAAATGTATCCGTCTGTCGATCACGGTCTCAAATAGACTAAATGCCCGGCCGGTAGTCAGAAATATTCACAGAATTCCGACTGAAATCCGCAATCAAACCTATTAAAAGTATTTGGTGTTTCTTTAGAAACGTCAAGCGAAGTATTTTGGTTTTATAATTACATTCGATGAATTCGGTGAATATTTCGAACTGCCGTGCGTTTAGTCCATTTAGACCTTGCCCGGCTGCTTGTCACTTAGACACAGCGAAAATAAAAATACAAACAGTTGACGTAAAAAATAACTGCTTACGGCTTTACTGAACCGCCTTTTAATGTCTAAAGCAATTTACAAAGAAAATTGTGTTCCATTTACTGCAACCGATGCAGTATAAGCTTAAAATTCTACCTTGAATTTTGTTTTCTTCCTCTGGCTGTTCTCGGCGACAAACACATTCTCTTTGCGTTGGCATGATTTCACATCGCTCACAAGAACACCAAAATGTGCCTTCTAACCGATCGTTTACTTCTTCGTTTTCGCTTTAGCTATCCTCAGGATTCCCAGGATTAGGAACACGTTCTGGCTCAAAACGGTAAGGTTGAAGATCAGCCATGACCTCGAGTAAACAAAGACGCTTGCCAAGACAAGGCAACGATGACGTCACGCTTAGCGGCCTAGCCCGACCTGGCCGCTGAGCATTTGTTTCAAAATGGCGGCTGCCGATGCCAAATTTTAGGCTTCTTTGAAGACAAATTTCTCGGGATAGAATGCACTTTAGAAGCCGAAACTTCGCTGAGTGACTTAACTCAATATAAACTTTTTATTGGTGATGACAAATAAAATATAGCTTTTGGAGTGACCTTCTCCTTTAATTTCCTACACTTTTCAACGGTTTCGGTTTAACTCATGATCCCAAAATGGGTTTTCAAGCTAATTTTTTCCAGCGAGATAATGATTATGACAATTCGCCTCAAGGACTGAATCTCTAACATTGTATATAATGTAGAGGAGTCGAAAGTGTTCAGATTTTGACTTCAAACAGACCGTTAATATTTGCTATCAAAAGAAGCTACCAGTTGATTGTTCTCAGTTTACCGCGCTTTGAATTGATTAGCTATTTACCACGTGGCCCTGTTCGAGTAGTCGCATTGTAAGGTAACCAATTTAAAAACGAAGCATATATTTTCCCAAACACCGAAATCCATAATGTCGCTTGCACAGCCATGAATACGTTTTGCAGGTTTCATGAGAACAAGGCAAAGAAACGAGCTTTCCTTTGTTTAGCGTTCATGGTTAGGTGAATGGGCATGCTTTCTTCACTGTACTTCTCACGATTTCGCGAATCTCACGATATCGCCAACAGTAAATTATCGGGTTTAACGAGGAGTTGAGCAGAACTAAGAATACTGTGACATGATTGGCTACTAAAGAAGACATTCGAAATCTATCGGCTTCCCCCAAAAGAGCGCAAAATAAATTAGGCAAGTTGCAAACGAGGAAAACTACATAGATAAACAGAACGTTAAAAGACGATTTCTGCTCCCGGTGTACCTCCATCGCTTGATCCGGTAGCGCTCCATTTTGATTTTGAATCTGATTCTGATGATATCTCACAGCTTTATAGACATAAATATAGGCCACGGTTGTCACGAGAACCCCTGAAAGTTCAGCCACTACAGATACGTAGTTATTGCGGCTTGGAAGCAAAATGAACACGGATGCAAAGACGCCACTTGTTAGCCATAACGAGATCAAGCCAACAACAACACGTGTGGGAGTCATGAGTTCTTGATATCTCAGATGGAGAAAGATAACCAGAAGTCGATCGACAGCTATGGCTGTTACATTCAAGAAGGACGCACAAGCCAAGAGAAATAAACAGAAATAATAAGCAGTTAAAAATGTTGGACAGAAAAAGCTTTCACTCGCTGCTGGCTCCTTCAACACCAGTGCGTTGACGCATAGTTAATAGAGGGGAATGGTTATGAAACTCGTCAAAGTTCTTTGTTATATGTTTTTGTTCGCTTTTTGGGCTCTGACCCTGCACAAAACACAATAGTTGTTTACTCCGAAATGAGGAACCAACCAATAGAAACGTGTTGGTTACGTAATTCATGCATAGTGTATGAGGGCAAAACAAAAGATTGTGCAGGGTCGTGGACCTTCCAACATAAATCTTGGCGTCTTTGTTTGCTCTTTTGATGTTTGCCGGGCTTCCTAACCAGTCCCCTCTATTAACTATGGTTGATGACAGCAAACGCGAGCTGCGCAAACACTCCCACGGCAAGATCAGAGACAGCAAGACTCGAGAACAACTTCTTTAACGTAGCTGGTATCGACGAAGCTTTCCACAGGGCGTGAATAGAAAGGACATTTCCGAGGATAGCCTGGAAAGAAAACAACAAGTTCATAACACAAAATGCTATTACGAAAGGTCCGTTAAACTGAACAAGTTTTGAGCTTGCCTCCAGCTTCCGAATACAAAATGCATCAACCATGGCAAACTGCGTTGATATTTAACTGGCAACAGCCGTCACCCGAGGCCTGTTCAAATAAGAATATTCTCAGGTCGGGCAGCAAAACTTGACAGCAAGATGAACAGCTGTTCCGCGAACGACAAGTGCAATAAAGACAATTAATCGCTTGCTAGAGCAAGAGCTATATATTTGCTTTTCAAGAGTTTGTTTTAAGTTCAATATATTTTTCAGACGAAAACTTGTGTTCTTTAAGAGATCTTCATTACAAAGCATTCATTGTGGTGCCTCCGATCTGTTTGTTTGCACTTTTCACATTATTGTTTTGAGACTTCCATTGCAAAGTATAACAACTCCGTCTAAAGAACGGAAATGACAACCAGCCAAATTCAAAGTAATGAATTCGCACGAAAACTAGAGAAAATGAGCATTATAGGTTTAAGCAAGCTAGAGTCGGTAGATTTGGTTATTCGGACGTAACTAGCATCGAAAAAAACGTAGCAAAAATATGTCGGAACAATCCGAGATATCCAAAAATTGTCACCAGGGAAATAAGTAATTATTTAACGCTAGGTTTGAACAAAATAAACATAACCTGAAAACTCATTTCGGCAATCAAACTATAATCAATGATATTAGGATCATAAAAAAAAACAGTAAATCAATAATGTCACAAAGAGCATAAATTCGTTTGCATTTAGACATGTGGTAAACTTAGTAGATGTAATGTGAGGATGCTTCAACGCTATTGGTCCATTGAGCAAAATGTCGCTATTCTTTGTTTCAAGTTAAAGTGGTACTATGACGAAAATCGCACCTTTCCTATTTAAGCTTTTTTAAAACATAAAAAAGTGCACTGCATGGGAAGAAAAATGCTATTTACTATTTTGAAATATCTCTTTTCGTTCCAAAGATATTCAAGTTTTTAAAATATGCAAATTAGCATATTAAACATATTAAAGTCCAGTGGGTGGGGACTGGAAAAGAGTGAATTGCCATGGCAACGATTTTTTTATAGCGATAGGTGTGTATTCTGTGGAACTATTAGCCTGCAAAGTGTCAATGATTTGCACTGCAAATTGGCCAAGATAGCTCTATTTATATACTCAATATAATATTGGGTTGAGTGTATGACGTCTCAGTTATCTCATTTGTATATTTTAGCAATTTTTCAAACTTAAATATCTCCAGAACTAATGCAGATATTTGCAAACGGTAAACGGTGTTTTGATTCTTTCATGGAAGTCTATGCGATACACTCAAAACAACAAGGGGTAAAAATTTGATCATAGTACCACTTTAACATTCTCGTTGGTAGTTTTCTTTTCACAGTGATTGAAAGCCAAAATTCAATGCTGTTTCCGATTTTTTGTGGCCCTGACGTTTGTACGAGTTTTATTGGAAAATGTGCAAAACGAACTGTGGCAAATCAAATTACGAGCTGATAAACTACAATCCGGCTTGCAAATACTCTTAAGACACCTCCCCTTAAATGATGTTTGTCCTTACCTCTCCCTCCCCACCCACAGCATAATGGGATGTTGATCCGTCCAACGTAGGCCCAAGACTTCTACGTTGCGTTGGTTGGTAGGGAGGGAGGGAGGGAGGGAGGAAGGGAGGGAGGGGTGAAGGGCAGCGGGAATTTTAATGAAAACTTCACACTTTAAGGTTATATGTGTCATTACTTGTTATTGTGTCAAGTTCCTTGAGTAACATCGCTTGCCGGCTTTACGTCGCGAGAACGAAACATTTCCAAATGTTGCCACCGAGGTTTACTATAGTTTTCGAATTCTTTGCAATGAACCCTACATGAGCACAATATGACTAGAGGTCGCTAATTGTGAACAAAGTCAGCACTGTAATTACCATAAACAGGTTGTACATATAAAAACAGAATGTGTATTTTTCATCGCAATAAAGCCTGTCATATGTTCCCCTCAAATAGAAAAAAACTTAGAGGCAAAATAATTGGCACAGTGACTAAAAATTTTCACTCGCAGTCATGTTTAGCATTACTGCTATGATACCACCAAACATAGGTTGCGCAAATAATCCAGCGGGAAGACCAGAGAGAGCAAGGCTTACAAGCAAAAGTCGTAGGATGTTGGCATCGATGAGGCTTTCTGCAACGCCCGAATAACAAGAATGTTTCCTAAAATTGCCACTAAAGCGCACATAAAGTTTAAGACACAGATATGTACGACAAAACGTCTGCGAAGATGAACAAGTTTTCAGTACTTCTCCATTTTGTGGCCTAAGAAATCGGTCATCATGTCCAACTTGAAAATTTTCCGTCCTTCTCAAAGAGCACAAAATAAACCATTCTGGCCATAATCATTCTAGGCCTGTAAGCAGAGCAAGATTTAGCTTGCAGAAATTACCTGTTGTTTTCTTACACTAGCCACATGGAATAGAACCAAAATGTCAACTTAGGTCACAGAAGAGCGTACAAAGCGCTGATTGTTTAGTTTCGTAAGGCTTAACTTGAAGAGTGAAAGCAAACCGATAAAACTTACATGAAACTGAGAATCGTAGCGTGAAATGGCCCGTCGGGCTTGCAGAGCAGCTGAAAGACTTTGTTCAGTACTATATGGACATGAAAAACTTTCTTTCACACTGAGTAAATTCAATGACATACTCAGAATGAAATCAAGATTCAAGCTTCCATAGTATCAAAAAACTATAACCGATGGTTTTTGTTCTTGAAGTCCATATTATTGCATTAAAAGCTTTTCCTAAAAGGAAACTCAGATCAAAGTATACTGCGCCCCCCTTAAAGTACACCAAGGACATTTTATGGGCATTTTGTCGAATTTAATGCGTTTGTGTTCTAATTGTTGTCACTAAATGTAAATGGAGTGATTTTCTTCTTCAAAACGTTGTTCATGAGTTTCCAGTAGACGTCCTCCCTAAAACTAAATCACAGACATTTGTGGGCCTTTTATCATGTTTATTGCGTTGCTGTTACTCGTTATTGTTATTAAAACGTAAATTGAGTGATAATTTGCCCATAAAAATGCTATTTATTGACTTCTTGGGGAGTTTAAAGGAAACCTGCGTACAGCGGTCACCCTGTATATAACGCCCACCTGGCCATTCCCCAAGGTTGACCGTTATATACAGGTTTGACTGTATGCACAAGAGACGAAACAGCCTGTTTCAGTGGGAGTTCTGCCTGGATTGTCAGTTACCAGCTGACAGTTTACCTAACTGATAAGCTGCCAATCGGATGTTCCACGATATTCTTTGCAAGACCTCGTGAAATTTCGAGATTATTCGACTGATTTTCAGTAATATTTTGAACGGCCTGTGATATTATTCGGCAATCTTCGGATGTTCTCGTAGGTAAAAGTCGGAATACTTTGAATTGTCATGGTTTTCTTTCTCGGCTGATCTTCGGCTGATCGTCGACAACTCCGGTCCTATGGCAGGGAGTGAGCTACACCGTTCAAGAGAAGGCGATTGAAGAGAACTATTCACAATTCCATACAATAATTATGAAAACTATCTGAAGTTTGCTATTAGTTTGGTATCACATGGAACTTGTTATATTTATCACGAGCACGACGGGTAAATTATTGCCAACGAGCCTGCCGAGCGTAGAAGGCGAGGCGGCAGCATTATAGAGCTGCGCGAAAGTACTGTGCAGGCGGAAAAAGTCTCGAGTGATCGAGAGACATGTTTGTAAGGTAAGATTCCTGTTGTGAGGTAAGATTCCTGAGATTCCAATGACGTAGTGGAAATTGGGTCGATTGGCTTGCAACGGACCAATCGTAGCCCGCGGAGATTGTAACGTCAAGCCCGCATGGTTCTGATCGTCGATGCAACGTAATAGGTCCTTTGCAGTTTACGATCACATGGTACAAAAACCGCCATGCTGGAGAGCAAACTGCCCACTGGAACCTCCAAAGCAAAGCAACTTAACTAAATATTCTTTTGTTTTGGATATCCCAGTGGGCGGTTTGCTCTCCAGCATGGCAGTTTTTGTACCATGTGATCGTAAACTGCAAAGGGCTTATTTTCACCTGCTTTTTGTTCCAGCTGTATACAAACAGATTCCATGTTGCCGTACGTCTGTTCAGTAATAGATCACAGAAGACGTGAGTGTACTTTAGTTAAGTGCCACTGTGGTATATTTATCGAGTTAGAAAGCTCAACAATCGGCCAGCGAGCCAAATGAGTACTCCGGCGGCCAACCGTGCAAAACTCGGCCAGTGTGCCAAATTAGGCCAGCGCGACAAATCTAGACAACGCCAGCGGGCACAAAGCGATCAAAGAAGCTGAGAAACCTTTTTAAACTGAACTCAATCAAAGCAAAGCTAAAACAAACGAAAACTGTAGCAAACTACTGGCCAACGATCCACACGAGATTTAACTCGACTTCGGCCAGTGAGCCAACCAGTTTGTCACCGCCAGCGAGCTGAAAAAGCAATCAAAGCAATGACGTTTATAAGCTCGATTTCCGGCGCTCTCTCGTGTCTGATCTACTCTCCTTTTCCGAACAGCGGCTGGTGATCGAGCCCATGACGTTTACGGCAGACGGCAAACGGCAAAGATAATCTCTGATTTTTTTTTCTTGTAATCCTTAAATAAACCACACCAAAAAAGAATAATGTCTCCTACTATTCACCGCAAATACAAATATTTTCACTCTACTGTACAAACAGCTGAAGACAGACCGCAAAAGTTTCATTTTTGCCGTTTGCCGTTTGACGTAACGTCATGCTGAATCTCTGTGTATTTACAATATTTACGTCAAAATTTAAGACATTTGACGTTGTTTTGAATACTTGACTACAAAAAAAGGACGTTTACAAAACATGATTCCGTTTTTCGAAGTTCCCAATTAGAATTTGTTTTGAATGGTTGCTCGTTGGCACTTAGCGAGAGTTACATCTAGTTTTAAGATATGGTATCCAAATCTCCTCGTCCATACGAGAAAAATTCACGTTCCAGCATTAGCTATTTGTAAATCTTCCTGAGGTTTTGAAGCTGGTACTGATCTAAAAATATCGTTCTGTACATGGGGTTCAGAGCCACCTTAAATTTTCAAAAATTTAAGGTGGCTCTGAACCCCATATACAGAATTTTTTTAAACTTTGCCAAAAGTTGCATTGCATCCTGCTTATCAAAGTTCTATAGTAAGAAAAATTTCACCGTGCCGTTTTTGAAATATACGCCCTTAAAGCTAAAATTAAGGGTGTTTTTAGCAGATCATAGTGTTGCTATGGTTACCTATTGTGTCACGAAAATAATACCAACGTGTTCACCAATGATTGGGCAGTCTTTTGATAACATGATTGTAGCATCAATTGATAAAGAGTGGTTATAATGACAAATCAAAATCTAAGTCTTTGAATGTGCTGGAAACTGTTTTGAGCCACCTTAAAAACAGCTATATCAGAACCTGTCTGAGAGGGAAGTACTTTCTCCTCGACACTTCGTTCTGGCATCATTTTGCCTAAATTTCCATTGTACCACAAATTTTCACTGTACTATTATTTGTTCGCTAGGTTTAAACTGAAATGAAGCATTTTTAAATTTCAGAATTTTGTCGGAACCTTACTCAATTAATAATTGTTACATATTCCTCGGTTAAACTCTCAATGCTCACGTACATGAATTGTGTTCGATCATCATTGTTATCAGGAAACGATTTAAATGAGTAAGGAAATTACATATGCGCACTCTCTTTTGATCTCCTTGTAAAACAACGATACGATCACGTTGAAATTGAAATAATATTTACAATTCACAATTTTAAGCCTTTTTCAACATTTATTATTACGCTTCAACTCCCGATTTTTAAGCTGGTTAACCGCTAATTAGAAAATGATTTAAACGAGTATGAACATTTAAAGATTTTTTGAAGATGATCATTTTTATCACTAAAGTCACTAAAGAGAAGCACACTGAAGGCCGCTGTCATTGTTTCCTATGCCACTGTATTAGTTTACCACTGTGGTAAGGCAAACAAACGACGTTTCATCTAAGCTATAACAGTTAACTTTTAGATTGATTAAGAAACCGCTGAGTTTTTCGAAATCCTTTTCCTATTTAAGTGTCTCGAAACTCCGTTTGCTTTTCAGAGATTTAGAAATCCAGGAGAATAGAGCATTTTCAGCTGATCCGTGCAAGCAGTTAAATATTGCGCTAGTTAAAAGCATATCAAAATCCTAAAATGTCGCTTTTGAGTTTAATTAAAACACTCAGAGACAAGAAAGGCTGGAAAATCTTCCTCTCTTTTTCATCTTTTTATCGAAATATAGGAAATGTTCTTCGTTGAATTTTTGCCTCTTGTTCTACTTAACAAATAAAGAAGCCTAAGCCGTGTATTACACTATGATAAAACACGAAGGAAATGTAGAAAACACGAGCCGCAGGCGAGTGTTTTCTACATTTCTCGAGTGTTCTCAAATGACCATCGTGTTTTATCATAGTGTTATACACGGCTTAGACTTCTTCATTTGCTTTAAAATATAGATTTTACGCGCGCAAAACAATAAAACACGCTTTTTCTATGTTTTATACTCTGATAAAACATAGGTGTTCGACCAATCAGAGCGCGCGCAGGATCCTATCTATGTTATAATTAACAAATAAAGAAGCCTAAGCCGTGTATTACACTATGATAAAACACGACAGGCATTTGAGAACACGAGGGAAATGTAGAAAGCACGAGCCGCAGGCGAGTGTTTTCTACATTTCTCGAGTGTTCTCAAATGAGTGGAGTGTTTTATCACAGTGTAATAGACGGCTTAGGCTTCTTCATTTGCTTTATGATATAGATTTTACGCGCGCAAAACAATAAAACACGCTTTTTCTATGTTTTATACTTTGATAAAACATAGGTTTTTGACCAATCAGAGCGCGCGCAGGGTCCAATCTATGTTATAAACTCTGATAAAACATAGGTTTTTGACCAATCAGAGCGTGCGCAGGGTCCTATCTATATTTTAAA
>JAHPZR010001955.1:25000-42500 GCA_019787425.1 Platygyra sinensis
ACCCGCAGGTGGAACTCATGTTTACATGAACGGTCTCTCGCGTAGACTCGTTTTGATACTGAGGCAAAAAGCAAATCGGAAATGACCTTTTACGTGTCGCGGGACTAAAATTTTACTCTTCTCTTTCAAATAAGATCTATAATAATGCTCTCCTGGTGAACTAAAAAGAACAGACTTAAATTCAAATCATCAATCCTTTATTATAGCTGCTTTTTGGTACAATATTGATTAAAATGGAATAATAAGAAACAAATTAATTGAAATCCAGCAAGAAATATGCAATTGAATATCTTCCTACTTGTATATGGTTACGAGATTTAACAAAGCTCGGCTTGGGTGTGCATCAGTCAACCTTTTAGCGGAGACCAATGACGGCATTCATAATGTTTAACATGTAACATTGGCAAGCAACGTCTTTTTGACATTAGGACGACTAGCAGGTTACCTTAACAAAACGAACCCTCAGTAATCAAGCCTCTTTTAGATTAATTCTCCAATACCAAATATTTCTGCCGGTCAAGAGTTCTCAAAACGCGTACATAAAACTAAAACAAACCCTTTTAAAACAAAAAGGAAGGTGGCTTTTTTCTCCAGCTATAAAATGAAACCAATATTGCTCTAAAGCAAAATACGAGGCATCAATAGATGTGAGACCCCGATGTAAAGGGCCGGAAATCTCAAACTACCTGCAAATTTCAGGCAAGTTGTGCTACACATAGTGACTTCCTTTTCACATAAAAGTTTGCAGAAATTTTCTGTAAAACTGAATAATTCGGTACAAAGAAACCTTCATGAGCTGATCATGAATTTTATTTTCTCTATTGCATCCACTCTCGGAAATCTCATTCTAATCATGTCATACGTTGTAGAAAGCATCGTGGATACCTGGTAATTTTAAGAAGTTGCTGTTGAGTCTTGCCTTCTCTAACTCTGACTCTGTTCTCGATTTCAAGCCAGCAATAAGTTTAACCGTGCATGCCCGACCGTGAGATATGACTTGACTATCAATGAGCTTGTCAAAGAATTAAAAAGAAATATAATTAAAGTTGGTTATTATTTAGATAGCGGTCCCCTGAAGTGTTTAGAATCCACATGATTTAATCTCACATTGTTATAGTTTTTATTCATATACGTATTTTATTTAGAGAAGTAAAAAAATGAAATTAAAAGGTTTTGCAATACGCACTTTTTCTTTTGTAACTTTTATTTTGACAAAACACACACTGTTTGCTTTTAATGACCCGGAGTGCAGTGCCACTAAGGCTCAACTTTCTCTTGTTACGAGGAACCTTTTATTATCAGTGAATGCCTAATGCAAAATGCAATTATTCAGAGTTTTATGAAACAAGCGTCAGCATAAGAGTAACGTGGAACTTACCTTTTCGAGTGTAAACATGGTTGCTGAGTTCTGCAGTAAGAAACTACACGAATTGATTGTCTTTGTTCAGTTTCAACCAGACATAAGCTTATGTATTTGTGTGATGAATGTCCTGTTTTCGTTTGTGGCAACAATTGGAAACCTCCTTGTTATACGTGCTTTGTGGAAAGCCTCGTCGATCACAGCAACGTTAAAGAAGATGTTCCTGAGCCTTGCTTTCTGTGACCTTGCAGTTGGATTGTTTAGCCACCCAACGTTAGCCGTCACCCTCGCAATGCTACAGAATAAGGCAACGAATGGACTCTATACTTCTCTCTGCCCGGTTGCTATCACAGTAGTAATGGCTCCTACGTTTTTTTTGCTCGGCGTTTCGTTTTCCTTGATTGCCGCCATCGCAGTGGACAGACTTCTTGCCGTGTCTCTACATTTAAGATATCAAGAACTTGTTACGGAGAAGCGAGTTAATTTCGGTTTAACGGCCTTATGGTTTAGCAACGTTGTTTTTACATTGGCTTTTATGAACCTTCCCAGCCGCAATGACTTGGTTACGGTAACTTGTCTAACTGTAGGATTGATTTTAATAACTATAGCATATTTTCGTATTTACCTAGTGGTGCGCTATCATCAAAATCAAATACATGGCCAGAATCAGATTCAAAATGGTCAAGCAATGCAAGCTGCCAGAGTAAAGAGGTCAGCTTTAAACGCTCTGTATGTCTACATCGTTTCTCTTGTTTGTTTCACGCCAAACTTATTTGCTGGTATTCTTCTGGAAGTCGACAATTCAAGCATGCCTACTTTGGTAGTATACAATGCTTCTGCATTTTTGGTTTTAGTGAATTCCTCTTTAAATCCACTTGTTTATTGCTGGCGATTTCGCGAGATTCGAGATATCATGAAAAGGACAGTGAAGAAGATATTTAATGGCAATTGAGTGATACAGTAAGCACGAATAATTAAAATATTTTCTCAATATTTCCAGAAACTGTGAGTTACAATATGCAGCTTTCTACAAATAACTTTAGGAAACAAAAAAAGGGAAAGAAAAAAAGACCATGTCAAAGGAAACGATGATTAATGTGTGTTAATAAAGAAGATAGTATTGGGATGGCCGCATGTATGATCTCATCAGTGAATGTAGACTGTGTTTTAAGGACGTTCGCGCGAAAATTTTCCAGGCGATATAGTTGTTTTTCAAATTTTTGCTGCAGTCAGATAATTAGTTAGTTGTGTCAGAAATGCCAAAAAATTGGGGGTCATTGATTTCGTTCCAGAGATAGAGCTTGTGGAAAACTACCCTGAGTTTGAAAAAATTGGCGTAGGCAATTCATCGTGGTCTACAGTGGTTTATATGTACATCTATAGAACATTGAATCTCAATCGAACACTGACAAGCCTGGAGGCAATATCACATGGCAACAAAACATCCGCAGGGATGTGCCGAATTCAGAAAAGTAATAATAAGAAGAATAGGCCATTTCTGAGTTACCTTGTGCCTCTGTTTCAAAACGATTCTTCATTCAAAACCTCTTTTTAAGAAAATGAGTTTGATTTGCATGAAAATTAACCCGCAGGTGGAACTCATGTTTACATGAACGGTCTCTCGCGTAGACTCGTTTTGATACTGAGGCAAAAAGCAAATCGGAAATGACCTTTTACGTGTCGCGGGACTAAAATTTTACTCTTCTCTTTCAAATAAGATCTAAAATAATGCTCTCCTGGTGAACTAAAAAGAACAGACTTAAATTCAAATCATCAATCCTTTATTATAGCTGCTTTTTGGTACAACATTGATTAAAATGGAATAATAAGAAACAAAACAGGCGATATAGTTGTTTTTCAAATTTTTGCTGCAGTCAGATAATTAGTTAGTTGTGTCAGAAATGCCAAAAAATTGGGGGTCATTGATTTCGTTCCAGAGATAGAGCTTGTGGAAAACTACCCTGAGTTTGAAAAAATTGGCATAGGTAATTCATCGTGGTCTACAGTGGTTTATAGTTGAAAATATCGAAGGTGAATCAACAGAGGAAAACGATCTTGGTCTTATTTTGTAGAAGTGGCTCTTTTGCGTAAATAGTTCAAACATTTACCAACATTTTTACAAATATGACATGAAAGCTATTGCTGCTTGCTTCAAAGGCTTTTCAAAATACAGAAGAATGGCGTTTTTCTTTTGGAATATCTTTTTTCGCTTTAGAGATATTGAATATTTTGTATTATGCAAATTAGGAAAGTGATTACGTCATTCTACATCACAAACGGAACCAAATGACATCCATAAGGTCGTTGCCAAGGAAACTCTCTTGGCTCTAGTCTCTTTCTGTCAAAAACCAAATATCCTATCGTTTTCAAGGTGGCACAGAGGGTCCTGCTTGCAACAGACATGGTTCCCGTATTGTCTTAACTCTTATCATTAGATTGCCCTTAGTTAAGATAAAAACTGGGAATTTCATTGATCAAGACAGAACGAGCGGCAAAACTGTTGCCATGGCAACAGCACAACAAGTGTGGTTTATCTTCTTTTGTGATGAACATTTCAGGTGCCAAGTTTGAAGAACACTGCTTTAATATTTCCAGAGAAATATTCTTTATCCAGTAGTTCATTTTAGTTCCGTTATGAAACCTGAGAATCTCTCCCCCGATGAGAGTTAATAGTTAATGACGTTACTCGAAACTTGAGACGTAATCGGAGCGTCATGAGTAGAGAGCGACTGATGAGATATGTTAACCGATGCCTTCGCTTCATTCAAATCCCTTCTAAAGGATTCAAAAAAGACACAGGGACACAGGTAAATAACAGCACATTTATTTTTATTGCTGACAAAGTGTTCGGGTTCCCTACCTCTTGGCTTTCAATTTGTGTTTGATAAAATCGGGAAGGACCAACGAGCATGCTAACTATATTATTACGTTGAGGCACTTCAAAACATTTGCAATCGATAAAAACGAAATGCTGCAAGTTGCTTATCAATGTGACCCAGATGTTATTTTCAATTCACCAAGGAAAATATTATAGAGAACGTGATGTTGTATTCTACGATCACCTGCCCTTCAGATTTTATCTCCTTATATTACTTTTGCTGCTGAAGATAAAACGTCATACTAACTTGGGGGACAAACTGTCAAAAATATTTTGTGACAGCTTTAATTAGACACTTCTTTTTACGCTATATAAGCAATATATCGAATGCAATAAAATTTCTCCACGTAGTGCCTTGAGTTGTTTATAGTTGAAGAATACCTTGTTAATACGAACGTCTCGTAATTAAACTCACTTTTTCAGTGGCAGAGAGAAACGCTTAGTTTCTTATTTTTGATTAGATCACTCCTTTACTACAACCCTAGGTTGGTCGTATTAAAAAGATACCACTCTATTAAACCTTGACGAGGTGTCCTTCGAAATTTGTATTTTTAACCAAAAGAAGCGCGTTGTGACCTACATTTTGATTAAAAAAAAACTTTTATCTTCTTTTATTTCCTCTTACCCAATTAAACTGATTATAAATTTTTCTCTTACGCGATTAAATTAGAACTGTTCAACCACTTGACCTGATTACAGATGTCAATCTCTGATTCTGCCAATGAAAGCCTTCAGTGCTACAAACAGGAAGACGAGACTTATAAGGAGCTCTAATACGTCAGCGTCGGTCAAAGCAAACTTCGAGGCTTTGGGGTAAACATGGTCGCTGAATTCTGTGGTAAGAAGTTGGAAGAGTTAGTTGTCGTTATTCGATTTAGGCCAATGACGTATTTAAGCATCTGTGTTTTAAACGCGCTTTTTTCCTTTGTGGCAACAATTGGGAATCTTCTTGTTATTCACGCCCTGTGGAAAGCCTCGTCAGTTACATCAACTTTAAAGAAGATATTCCTGAGTCTTGCTTTCTGCGATCTTGCGGTTGGATTGTTTAGCCAACCCTTTTTGGCTGCACTGTACGGAGCAACAGTAAATGAGGCAGCGAGCGGAAATTATGACTTTGATGGCTACTGCCCAGTTTTTATTTCGTTAGTCATGGCGCCTACGTTTTTTCTGGTTGGAGTTTCGTTTTCCACGATTGCCGCTGTAGCAGTGGACAGACTTCTTGCTCTTTCTATTCACCTAAGATATAAAGAACTTGTTACAGGGAAGCGAGTCAATATTGGTTTGGTAGTTTTATGGCTGTCAAATGTTCTTTGTACATTTGTCTTTATGGAACTTCCCAGCCATAATGAATTGTTAGTTGTAATTTTACAAACCGTTGGATTGATTCTATTAGCAATAGCATATTTTCGTATTTACCTAGTGGTGCGCTATCATCAAAATCAAATACATGGCCAGAATCAGATTCAAAATGATCAATCCATGCAATCTGCCAGAGAAAAGAAGTCAGCATTGAACACTTTCTATGTCTATATCGTTTCTCTTGTTTGTTTTACGCCAAATTTAATAACTGGTATTCTGATGGTAGTCGACAGTTCACGCTTACCAACTTTGGTAGCACACAACGCTTCTTCGTTTTTAATATTGCTCAATTCTTCTTTAAATCCACTTGTTTACTGCTGGCGATATCGTGAAATTCGTAATATCGTAAAAAACACAGTGAAGAAAATGTTTCTTAACAACCAACAGGCACATTAAGGAAGAATCGAGATAGTAATCCTGACGAAGTTAAAAAAGGACTGTTAGCCAGTTAGCGTAATGTAACTTCTGGGAATAACTGAAAGATTGAATATACTTGCATTGTATAGAACCTGTAACACTCACCAGTGACGTAAAATAAAGAAAACAAGTCAACATAATAGACCCTAACCCTAACAATAGCTACAAGACAAAGACAAACTTTACAGGTTTTTACACCGACGTAAACCCGTTTTCTAGAAAACTAAACCATAGTTCAGATTTGAACCATTACTGTCAAAAAAAGAAAGTAAACAAAAGAAGTTAACAAGTAGCCCTCCATTTAAATAAGATATCTATTGTGAATTTCATTTCCGGCTGAGAAAGAGTAAAAAGAGGAGCAGACTCAAGATTCCAGGTGTCACACTTGTCAGTAAGTATCCATGGTTAACTACTATGATAACTCATCACTGTATCTGGCCATACGCAAAAATGCCGCGTATGTGTTTTAAACAACGACACAAATACTAGCTTCGCATTTAATTTCGACGGTGTAAAACATCTTTGCAATGGCAGAAGCATACATATCCTGGGTGACTGACGGCAGAAACCGAGTATGCAAAGCCTCTCCCAGGATAGAACCACAGCCACAAGTTACGCCATACATAAACACAATATGCATATCACAACATCCGAGTATCAGTCCTCAAATTCTTTCTCAACGAAGGATGACCGAATAAAATGCTGACCGAGAATATGCGTTAAAATATGATTCTCATTCAAGGCATATAGTTAGTAGAGGGGACTGGTTATGAAAGTAGGCGAGCGATTCAAAATCTTCAAGCCGTGTAAGCTGCCTGGCAAAGAAAAGAAGTCAGCAATGAACGCTTTTTATGTCTATATCGTTTCTCTTGTTTGTTTTACGCCACATTTAAGAGGCTGTCTCTCTAAAAACCGACCACTGATTTTACTTCAAAAATTCGATTTTTCTCATAAGCTGGGATTTTAAAGCCCTTACCTAGTTAACCACTAAAATGAGTTTTATTTGATTAAAAATTGTAATTGAATTTTCCTAGGCTTAGTTAAAGTTCGGTCCGCTGGACTCAAGTTGCATGCCTGCCGAAACTGGTAAAATAGCACATATTGCCGTCGCTCTAAAAAAATTAATATTCGCTCAAAAGTCCCAATTTTTTTTAAAACTATAGACATATCACAGCAGTTTGTTTAGCCATGTTTCAATTATAATTCAATGTTGCTCCTTCAACGGCTGAAAGCAGATTTTCTACCCATTAAATCGAGTTTTGAACCAAACACGAAAACAGCGCTACTTTGAAGGCGCGTTTTAAAAATGTGGCACCTGTTTGAAACCGCTGAACTACATGAATAGAAAGTATAAATGACACTTAATTCAAAACAATAATAAAATTTGTCTGCCCACTAGGTTTTCAAAACTAACGACCGCTTAAAGTTCGAGAAATTTTGAAAATATTTTAGTGAGTAACTGCATACTCGCCTTCGTGAAGTGCTCCTATAAATTCACGTAAATCTCTTACCTGGCTTCAAGATTAAAGTTTTGATCCTTTGTAGCAATCCTTGAATCCTAGGTAGCATTAAAACTGCCAGGCGTTTCTTCCAGCAGTAGGTTTGTATACAAGGTACATTTACACGTTCCTGATCTGTGTCGAGCGGGACTGTCACATACTTCCGTGTTCTTTGCATTACTGACCATTGTTTTCCTCGAAGTCGGTTTAATCATGTAGAGTCCTCTTAAAAGGTTTGTAGAAGCACTCTTTTGGACAACTCTCGGCACACATACAAGTATGAACAGTAAACGGTGATCAGGGGATCCACAGAAGGATTCATAAATGTCACGGCCATTTTGCGTTTACAACGGGTGTTTTCGTTCCCAATCTTCGCGTGAGTATTACAACCTGATTCCCGTGATACAGAGTGGGAACTAATTTTTAAGAAAATCCAAGATCCGAAAGAATCCGAAAATGAATTTTGCGTTTCTTTCACTAAACAGATCAGTCCTAGATCTCTCGGATCATGGTGTGTCGAAGGAACTGAAGCATCCACTCTGGAGGGTAGTACAGCGGGGTCTCTGTCACGGTTAACGAACGGAAAAAACTGAGGATCACGAATCACTAATATAAATGTGCCGTTTTACCGAATCACGAAAATAAGCACGTAAGATACTCTTGATAATAACCTATCTAGAAAGACCTGAGTGCTTGAAGAAAGCAAATTACTGAAAGGCTTAGTCAAGGCTCCATATTGCAAATCGCATACCTAAGTCACCCTCGACAGACGACTCTAACCATTCGACTCAAATAGAGTGGTAAAATCAGGAGTATCGGTTTGTACTCCAAGGTCCTCACGGTTTACGCAAAACCTTAAAGTCACGAATCACGAAGAATAATTTCCTAAATTCACGTATCACGGAAAATATCAGCCAACCACTCATCACGAGAATACCCCCGTGCGACCCTCACTCCGGGAGTGGATTCTTCGGTTCTTTTGACGCACCATGATCCGAGAGATATACGATTGATCTGTTTGGTAAAGAAACGCAGAATTCATTTTCGGATTCTTTCGGATTCCCGATTTTTTTCTGACCCAGATTTTATTAAAATTAGTTCCCACTCTGTATCACGGGAATCAGGATGTGATACTCACGCGAAGATTGGGAACGAAAACACCCGTTGTAAACACAAAATGGCCGTGACATTTATGAATCCTTCTGTGGATCCCCTGATCACCGTTTACTGTTCATACTTGTATGTGTGCCGAGAGTTGTCCAAAAGAGTGCTTCTACAAACCTTTTAAGAGGACTCTATATGATTAAACCGACTTCGAGGAAAACAATGGTCAGCAATACTAAGAACATGAGAGTATGTGACCGTCACGCTCGACACAGATCAGGAACGTGTAAATGTACCTTGTATACAAACCTACTGCTGGAAGGAAAATCTGGCAGTTTTAATGCTACCTAGGATTCAAGGATTGCTACAAAGGACCAAAACTTTAATCTCGAAGCCAGGTAAGAGATTTACGTGAATTTATAGGAGCACTTCACGAAGGCGAGTATGCAGTTACTCACTAAAATATTTTCAAAATTTCCTGAACTTCAAGCGGTCATTAGTTTTGAAAACCTAGTGGGCAGACAAATTTTATTATTGTTTTGAATTAAGTGTCATTTATACTTTCTATTCATGTAGTTCAGCGGTTTCAAACAGGTGCCACATTTTTAAAACGCGCCTTCAAAGTAGCGCTGTTTTCGTGATTGGTTCAAAACTCGATTTAACGGGTAGAAAATCTGCTTTCAGCCGTTGAAGGAACAACATTGAATTATAATTGAAACATGGCTAAACAAACTGTTGTGATATATCTATAGTTTAAAAAAAGAATTGGGACTTTAGAGCGAATGTTAATTTTTTTAGAGCGACGGCAATATGTGCTATTTTACCAGTTTCGGCAGGCATGCAACTTGAGTCCAGCGGACCGAACTTTAACTAAGCCTAGGAAAATTCAATTACAATTTTTAATCAAATAAAACTCATTTTAGTGATTAACTAGGTAAGGGCTTTAAAATCCCAGCTTATGAGAAAAATCGAATTTTCGAAGTAAAATCAGTGGTCGGTTTTTAGAGAGACAGCCTCTTAATAGCTGGTAAACCGCTGGTAGTCGACAATTCATGCTTACTCACTTTAGAAGTGGTATAACTCTTCCGGACTTTTAATTGTACTCAATTCTTTTTTATATCCACTCGTCTACTTCTAGCGATTTCTCGAGATTCGTGATATCGCGAAAAAGACAATAAGAAGCTAGATATTTGATGGCAATTGAAAGGTGCAGTCTTATAAACGGTTTAAGCGCTTGAAATCTGAATCCAATCAGGATCCAGCGGGCGGGAAAAACTCCTCTGTCCTGATGTCACTTTGTCAGTCGGGCATCGTCTCTCACTGGAGACGGCATTTAATATCAGAAGTGTTGGCAGCTCTCGTTAATGTTTTATCATTGTATCAGCTATTATTGTTTTAGGGCTAGGGGCATTGTTCTGTTGTTTGTTCTATTGTTCCCTTAAAGGGCATGACCGTATCGAGCCATTTATGTGAGACCTTACGAGGGCTGCTACATGACCCTTTAATATCTGAGTAAAGGGTTTTATAGTAATTACAAGAGCCATATCAGATTGCAAAAAGTGAAAATAATATATAGATTTGCGCCAGCCTAAAAGCGTAGCTCCTTGGCCGGGTTGTTCAGTGCCCGATTGAGCTAACCCAGGAAAAGGTAGAATGTTGATTTGAGTTTTGTAACCGTGCGGTGAGGTTTTCTGTTTACTGTGTGACTTTCTGTTTTGAGTTTTATAATCACCATATACTCAAAACAAAGCAGCAAAAAAATTTTGTATAGAGGAAAAAGTTATAATTCGAATAAATTTTAATCCTGGGCAAGCGTTAACAGGCTTCCGAACAATTCTGCCCTCTTTTCAACAAGTAAACCTGACATGAGCCCGCCATCCAATCGAGAACCAGCACTTGGTCAGCGGTCAACTTCAAAAAATACGTGACCCCGATGAGCTGTACACTTGCGCCCGCGATATGGTCATGTGATACTGGTCAGCAGATACCTCGTTTTGACAGGTGTCAATTTATCATAGCGGGGAGGTCCAATATCAAAGAAGTACACGGCAAATCAAGGCTGCATGTCTCTGTCAACCTATTATTTGGAGCATGGCCGCCATGTTGTGCGACTCCACCACCACCATCGTCGTCGTCGTGCGTACGCGCCCACGAGCAATACCGCTTCCCATGATAACCATGAGAAAATCAATTCATGGGTTCCTTTTTCCCTATATGGTTATGGGGCTCCGTTTGGCGGCACTTCGGGCCGCCGGAGCTCCGCTATGAATCATTTTGTGTTTTCAAGCTTTTAACTTGGCGCCATGGGTCGCCCTCGTAGCGGCACCGTATGCAAGGTTAATAATTAAGCACGAGTGGTATGTGTTAATATTCCCAAAAACTGTTAATCAGAAGCGTAATCCAACTTTGTACAAATGACTTTACAAACAAAAATAAAAAGAAAGATCAAAGCAAACAATGCCAAAGAAAACCATGATTAATAGACTATTAAGCTGAGAGACGGCAGCGTGGATGACCTAGCTCCTGTGACCCCCATTTTTTAGTGTGAAATTGTAATCAGCATGATAAGATGCAACTTTTTGCAGAGTTTAAAAAAATTTTGCGAAGGGGGTTCAGAGCCACCTTAACTTTTCGAAAATTTAAGGTGGCTCTTAACCCCCTTCGATCCGCACAGCAACATTAAAGAAGATGTTCCTGAGCCTTGCTTTCTGTGACCTTGCAGTTGGATTGTTATCCTCGCAGTGCTACAAAATAAGCAACGAATGGACTCTATGCTTCTCTCTGCCCGGTTGCTATCACAGTAGTAATGGCTCCTACGTTTTTTCTGCTCGGCGTTTCGTTTTCCTTGATTGCCGCTATGGCGGTGGACAGACTTCTTGCCGTGTCTCTACATTTTAAGATATCAAGAACTTGTTGCCGAGAAGCGAGTTAATTTCGGTTTAACGGCCTTATGGTTTAGCAACGTTCTTTTTACATTGGCTTTTATGAACCTTCCCAGCCCCACTATGACTTGGTCACGGTAACTTGTCTAACTGTAGGACTGATTTTTGCCCCCGCAGGGTTTTGGCCCAGAGGCCAAAACCCGGGGAGGCATTATAGTCTCCCCCGTGTATACGTATAAAGAATGTGTGAAATATTGGTGTAGTATGCGAATCAATCCCGATTTGATGAAACTAGGCGCGCACGGTGGTCCCGGTTAATTTTTCAGTCTGCTCGCAAGGCAATGCTACATGGATAATTCTTGCCACCTAACCTGGGTGCCAGAGGGGTTTTTTTTTCGCAGCAAAGCTGCGATTGTGAGCGGCGAAGCCGGGAAAAAAATCCTCTGGCACCCAGGGTACTTGCCACCACGAACACGAGGAGGAGATCGAGGAAGATATTATTTGCTGCATGAGGAGGAGAGGATCTTGCCGAAATATATATCTTAGGGCTGATATCTGTCGTCAAAGTGATTCCTTCATTTCTTGAATTCAAAGGTTATTCAGCAGTACCAGTTTAAACTGTCTGGACGCAAATCAGCAACGGGGTCGACAGACTCGACCCAATTAAAAACTACACGTATAAAGATCACGTTTATATTGATCGCTTATTTTTATTGAGTAATCTTAGGTGGCGTAGAGCCCATGTGACGGCTGGGTTGACTGACAGGGATCCAAATGTAACAGTAAATGTTTTGCGACGTTTTCATTGAGGACAGCTTTAGTGTGAACTATTACTAGTAATAACTATAGCATATTTTCGTATTTACCTAGTGGTGCGTTATCATCAAAATCAAATACATGGCCAGAATCAGATTCAAAATGGTCAAGCAATGCAAGCTGCCAGAGTAAAGAGGTCAGCTTTAAACGCTCTGTATGTCTATATCGTTTCCCTTGTTTGTCTCACGCCAAATTTAATTATTTGCTGGTATTCTTCTGGAAGTCGACAATTCAAGCATGCCTACTTTGGTAGCATACAATGCTTCTGCATTTATAGTATTAATGAATTCCTCTTTAAATCCACTTGTTTATTGCTGGCGATTTCGCGAGATTCGAGATATCGTGAAAAGGACAGTGAAGAAGATATTTAATGGCAATTGAGTGGCACAGTAAGCACGAATACTGCATTAAAATATTATCTCAATATTTCCAGAAAATGTGAATTACAATATGCAACTTTCTACAAATAACTTAAACAAAAATAGAGAAACAAAAAAGGGAAACGGCCGCATGTATGATCTTATCAGTAAATGTAGACTGTGTCTTAAGGACGTTCGCGCGAAAATTTTCCAGTCGACAGAGTAGTTTTTTAAATTTTAACTGCAGTAGATAATGAGTTACTTGTGTTAGAAATGCCAAAAAAATTCGGGGTCACCGATTTCGTTTCAGAGATAGAGCGTGTGGAAAACAACCCTGATTTTAAAACATTGGATGGGGCAATTCATCATGGTCAATCTTGGTCCAATTTTGTTCAAGTGGCTCTTTTGCGTAAATAATCCCAAAATTTAGCAACATTTTCACATATATGACATGAAAATAATTGCTGCTTATTTCAAAGGCTTTTCAAAATACAGAAGAATGGCGTGTTTCTTTTTGGAATATCTCTTTTCGCTTTAGAGATATTGACGTTTTTGTATTATGTAAATTAGGAAAGTGATGACGTCATTCTGCAACACAAACAAAACCAAATGACATCCATAGGGTCGTTGCCAAGGAAACTCTCTAGGTTCCAGTCTCTTTCTGTCAAACACCGAATATCCTATCTTCATTTTCAACCCTTTAAAGTTGCACAGAGGTTCTTGCTTGGAACAGACATGGTTCCTATTTGTCTTAACTCTCATCATTAGATTGGTTGGAGTAGATGGTTAGGATAAAAACTGGGAATTTCAGTTTTAATCAAGATAGGACCAGCGGCAAAACTGTTGTCATAGCAACAGCACAACTAGTGTGGTTTTATTTCCTTTGTGATGAACATTTCTGGTGCCAAGTTTGAAGAACACTGCTTCAATATTTCCAGAGATATTATTTATTCAGTATTTTACCATTTTAGTTCCAAACATTTGATGTCATCACTTTCCTAATTTGCAAAATACAAAACTCGGTAAATATTTCTAAAACGAAAAAAGATTTTGCAAAAAGAAAAACACCATTCTTCTTTGTTTCAAAAAGCTTTCCAAACCAGGAGCAATTACTTTTTAATGTCAGATACACCTTACCCTTCAAGAGACATTTGAAACCGTCGCACAGATAAACAAAGAGTTAAAAAAAAGGTAACTCGATGGCGCATTTTGTTGATAGATTTTCTTCATTTTTTCGCTAAACGTAGAGAAACGGATCCATCAAAAGAAAAATAGGTGTCACTGAACGTCCAAGATCGATAACTATAGCAATGGCCATTTACTCTATTATTGTTCATTAGGGAGCTTAGACGACGGCGACAACAAATCCAAAATTTATTTCAGTACAGTATTTCATCAGCGACATTCGCCATCGTCTGGAACTGTTTAGTACGCCTATGGCTCTAAAACCCTGCCCAGGCTAAATATGCAATGACGGCATTCAATTCCAAATGGTCATACGAAAAATTATATCCGTTGTCGTTCGCGTTCCTCGAATGACGTCGTTGCGCAGAAAACAATTCTCGGCAGTTTTCACCAGCCATGTGATCAACACTAAAAATCGTAACCCTTTAATGAATAAAATCAAGAGTCTCGGATACGATAGATGATTGATATATAAACAACCTCGCCAAGAGTGAGGCCTCTGCTGTGTTTCATTCGCGAGTTATTTGCAGAAGTGTGTCACCCAAATTTATAGAGCTTTGTATGGAGACGTCATGTTTGTGCCTTTCGGAGGGACACAAACATGGCGGCCGTAAAGTAACAGAAACACCTGTCAATGAGTTTTGCTATTGAAACGAAAAATTATTGCTCTAGAGATCCGACACATTGAAATAAATGCTTCTTCTAGTGCAAGCACTGTTTAGTTAGCAAAAACTAAAGCGATAACTCTTCTTTTGACCTGCGCGACAGCCTTCTCGGGCCGCCATTGTCATGTCACGCAACGCAAAAGCTTGGAAATTAAAACGTGCTCTTTTAAAATAAAAAGAACCCTGTCGAACTAAAACATTGTGAAATGTCAAGTTCCTATGGGGTTTTTTATCTGATGAAACTAAAACCTCAGAAGGAAGGGTAGAATGATATGATTACGTCATATAAAAACCAAGAATTAGCGCAAACGTCCTTAAATAGAACAATTGGCAACTTTAAAAATGCCGGTCTTGGCTTTCAATTTGTTTTTGATAAAATCGGGAAGGAACAGCAAGCATGCAAACTATATTATTATGTTGAGGCACCTCACAACATTTGCAGTCGATAAAAAAGAACTGCTGCAAGTTGCTTATCAGTGTAACCCAGATCTTATTTTCGATTCATTGTATTCGATCACCTGCCCTTCAATTTTTATCTCCTTATTTTACTTTTGCTGCTGAATATAAAAGGTCATATTGACGTGGGGTGCAAACTGTCAAATATATATTGTGACGGCTTTAATTAAACACTCCTTTTAATGCTATATGAGTAATATATCGAATGCAATTAAGTTTCTCCGCGTATTGCCTTCAGCTGTTTATGGTTAAAGAATACCTTGTTAATGTGAACATGTCATAATTAAAGTCACTCTTTTGGCGGAAGAAAACGCTTAGTCAGTTCAGTTTCTTATCTTTCATTACTACTTCACTACGACCCAAGGTTGGTGGTATTAATAAGGTTCCACTCTCTTTAACCTTGAAGAGGTCTCTTTTGAAATTGATATTTTTAACAAGAAGAAGTGCGGCGTTATTACCTAAATTTTGACAAAAAAAAACTCTTATCTTCTTTTATTTTCTCTTACCCAATTAAATTGATTATTACTTTTTCTCTTACCCGATTAAATGAGAACTGTTCAACCACTTGACCTGACTACAGATGTCAATCTCTGATTCTGCAATTGATAGTCTTGTTACATACAGGAAGACGAAACTTATAACTTAGAGCTCTAATACGCTAACGTCAGTCAAAACAAACTTCGAGGCTTTGAAGAAAACATGGTCGCTGAATTCTGTGGTAAGAAGTTGGAAGAGTTAGTTGTCGTTATTCGATTTAATCCAATGACGTATTTAATCATCTGTGTTTTACACGCGCTGTTTTCCTTTGTGGCAACGATTGGAAATCTTCTTGTTATTCGCGCTCTGTGGAAAGCCTCGTCAGTTACCTTAACTTTAAAGAAGATGTTTCTGAGTCTTGCTTTCTGCGATCTTGCGGTTGGATTGTTTAGCCAACCCTTTTTGGCTGCACTGTACGGAGCAACAGTAAACGAGGCAGCGAGCGGAAATAATGACTTTCATGGCTACTGTCCAGCTATTATTTCATTAGTCATGGCGCCTACGTTCTTCCTGGTTGGAGTTTCGTTTTCCACGATTGCCGCTGTAGCAGTGGACAGACTTCTTGCTCTTTCTATTCACCTAAGATATCAAGAACTTGTTACAGGGAAGCGAGTCAATATTGGTTTGGTGGTTTTATGGCTGTCAAATGTTCTAAGTACATTTGTCTTTATGGAACTTCCCAGCCATAATGAATTGGTAGCTGTAATTTTACAAACCGTTGGATTGATTCTATTAGCAATAGCATATTTTCGTATTTACCTAGTGGTGCGCTATCATCAAAATCAAATACATGGCCAAAATCAGATTCAAAATGATCAAGCCATGCAAGCTGCCAGAGAAAAGAAGTCAGCATTGAACGCTTTCTGCGTCTATATCGTTTCACTTGTTTGTTTTACGCCAAATTTAATAACTGGTATTCTGCTGGTAGTCGACAATTCAAGCTTGGCAACTTTGGTAGCATACAACGCTTCTTCGTTTTTAATATTGCTCAATTCTTCTTTAAATCCACTTGTTTACTGCTGGCGATATCGCGAGATTCGTAATATCGTAAAAAACACAGTGAAGAAAATGTTTCTCAACAACCAAGAGGCACATTAAGGAAGTATCGAGATAGTAATCCTGAAAAAAAAACTGTTAGCAAATTAGCGTAATGCAACTTCGGAGAATAACTAAAAGATTGAATATACTTGTATTTTATAGTCTGCTGTAAGGTCTTATAATAAAGAAAAAAGTAAATATCCTAAAGCTCACGCTAAAATACCACGTTAGATTCAATTATCAGTTCCTGACACCTTTACTAAAGCTTCTAAGATGTATTTTCTTCGCTCTTCCGCGGTGTAAGAACCTATAACACTCACCAGTGACTTAAAATAAAAAAAACAAGTCGATATAATACACCCTAACCCTAACAATAGCTACAAGACAAAAACAAACTTCACAGGTTTTTAGACCGAGGTAAACCCGTTTTCTAGAAGACTTAAAGTGTCTATACCACCAAAAAGTTATTTTAGGTTTTCATCATCTCTATAACATCTAAAAATGTCTTCAAACCCCAAAAAGTGAATTCCGATGCTTTTTGCCATAAAATCAAGCTTTAAATTTCCCGCCTTGGCCACGCCCAATGAAGATGACCCGAATGACGTCACTTCAGGAATATCTCGAAGCTTTATGCTTTTATTTTGCTTGCTTGACGACCGCATTGCTTCGCAAACTTCAATTTGTTTGTTTTTTGGCGAGGAAAACTCCTCACCACTACTGAAACAACAATTACCTAAACTAGAAGGATCTCGTGATTCCTGACTTGACGTCACGACCCATTCAGAAACCCAGACTCTTTTCTGCATTGACTCACGGTCAAATTCATTGGGCGTGGCTGAAGCAGGAACTTTAAGGCGATATCTTAGGGGGTTAAAATCTCAGAATCCAATTTTTTTTCTTAGAATACCTTTTTACACAGTATGGAGCTACCATAACTATAAAAAC